>CM031701.1:2102300-2129302 GCA_018466805.1 Hippocampus abdominalis | reverse complement strand
CACACACACACACACACACACACACACACACACACACACACACACGTCTTGGGACGAAATATAAAAGAAACACAATAAACGAGAAACAGTGCTCTTGTCCACTCAGAACAAATACACATGGGATTGTTTAAAGAAAGTGACATTCGGGGCTTTCAGACCATCCGTCTATCCATCCAGTTTCTGATCCGCTTATCCTCACAAGGGTCGTGGGGCATGCTGGAGCCTATCTCAGCTGTCTTCAGGCAGTAGGAGGGGGACAGTCTGAACTGGTTGCCAACCAATCGCAGTGCACACATAGACGAACAACCATTCGCACTCCCAACTCCCAACTCCCAACCATGGGCAATTTAAAGTGTTCTACTAGCCTGTCATGCAGGTTTTTGGAATATGGAAAATGGTGTTTGCAGAGAAATCCCACACAGACACGTCGAGAAAATTTGTCGAAGGCATCGAGAGACCAGCCAACCAATTCCATGTTTGTTTTTAGGATGAAAATCCGGCAGGAGGCTAGGAAAAGTTTAGACAAAGACGGCGAGTGGCGAGCAGGGAAGGGTGGGGTGGGGGAGGGGACAGGAGCAGAAAGCAAAAGCGTCCGCCTTGGTTGAGAGCCAAGCAAGAAGAGATATTCCGTTTTACAATTCAATAAAATTTTCCTTTGTCCATATAACCGCAAATCATAACAAACAAAAAAATATATCAAAAAAAACAGACATTCCAGTTCAATTGCATCATAAAGATTACACACGAACAAATCACATTTAAGTAAATATTGAGACAATTGTACACAGACATTAAATAAACAACTTAGAGTACATGTCAAATATCTTTTTACCTTTCTTGTTAGTTAAAACTTCAAGAGATTACATGTGACAATCAGTAACAACCAAAAATACCTCAAATAAATTTGTAAAAATGTCTTTGTGAATATGAAATGCCCAGGTCCTGTGTTTTTTGCTTGTTGGGAAGGTGTTTCTCTCGTCCACAGTCGATCCTGGTTAAGTGGTGAGTGGAGTCAATCAGTCAGATCCACTTGTGCCCAATCAGCTTGGATTGTATTTCGGTTGTGCTCCAAATGAAGAAAAGCGCTGGAGTGTTGTTTTGCATGCTGTCTTGCTGCCATCCCGCACAGCTCTTGTCACGCCCGGAGTCGTCCTTGGTCCAGTGGAACTTGCTGTGATTTTCTCTTTCCATTTGATCTCTCAACCGATGTACCAGAAGTACTTAAGGTTTTTGTTTCTCTTCATGATCTGTATGATTTTGGTTTAATTTTTTCACTCCGCTCCGCTGTCACCTTCCTCTGTGGCTCTGTCCACCACCTTACGGTAGTTGTTTTATTTCTAGCGAGGACGTTTTGTCGCCCTTGTTTTATGTTACTGCTCTGTTTCCTTGTATGACTTATTTGAATAAAGCCTGTGTCACCGCTCTCATTTTCATCTGCGTGGTGGGCTGTTCTCTGGCTGTAAGACCCACTCTGTAACAAAAAAAAATTCTAATAAGGAAAAAAAAAATTGCAGATTTTTGTCTCAAGTGATATTTTTACCCTTAATCTTTATAGAGTGACCATTTTCTTTCTTTTCGAGAAATGTTTTCCCAGAACCTGATACTAAAGGGACATGGTTACAAAGATTAGTTTCACTTTATTGATCAATACAATACAATACAGTACAATACATCTTTATTTTTATAGCACTTTCACAACAGCTGCAGCTATCACAAAGCACTTTACAGAACGGCCAACCAAGGGGTCGGGAACCTTTTTGACTAAGAGAGCCATATAACCAAAATATATATATATATATATACATTTTCCGAACCGCTTTATCCTCACTAGGGTCGCGGGGGGGTGCCGGAGCCTATCCCAGCTGTCTTCGGGCAGTAGGCGGGGGACACGCTGAATTGGTTGCCAGCCAATCACAGGGCACACAGAGACGAACAACCATCCACGCTCACACTCATACCTAGGGACAATTTAGAGTGCACAATCAGCCTGCCATGCATGTTTTTGGAACGTGGGAGGAAACCGGAGCACCTGGAGAAAACCCACGCAGGCCCGGGGAGAACATGCAAGCTCCACACAGGGAGGCCGGAGCTGGATTTGAACCCGGTACCTCAGCACTGTGAAGCCCTCCATCCATCCATTTTCCGAACCGCTTCATCCTCACTAGGGTCGCGGGGGGTGCTGGAGCCTATCCCAGCTGTCTTCGGGCAGTAGGCAGGGGACACCCCGAATTGGTTGCCAGCCAATCGCAGGGCACACAGAGACAAACAACCATGCGCGCTCACACTCACACCTAGGGACAATTTAGAGTGCCCAATCAGCCTGCCATGCATGTTTTTGGAATGTGGGAGGAAACCGGAGCCACTGTGAAGCCGTGTACAGTATAATATTATATATATTATATATATATATATATATATATATATATATATAATATACAGTATATATATATATAGTAGAGCTCTCAGTTTAGCGCGTTATTAATGTCATTAATTTAAATCAATTTTAACATGATAAAATTTGTTATAGCGAGATTAATGTGGCAACACATCACAGCAGATGTTACAACTTTACTGTCAAAAGGGCTGTACGTATGTGTAAATAAACCAGAAACAAAACAACAAGCGCACCGCCCATGTCCACGCCCATGTCTGTTTTGCCAGCTATGGCAGCGCGAGAAACCGAAAACGGATACTTAAAAGAGTTTATGAAGAGGAGGTTTACTTTTAAGAAGTTGCCAGATAGTTCCACTGACAAGACCAAAGTTACCTGTATGTTTTGCAGTCGTAAACTGAGCTATCATCACAACACGTCGAGTCTGAAAACCACCTAATGGCCAAGCACACAGCGTATGTGAGTACTCCGCCCCCTTGTCTTAGACAGACAGCTATGGATCATTTCAAAGCGAAGAAATGGATAAGACACGAAGAACAAATTTGCTGAAGCCATAGCTAAAAGTATGGCTACTGCATGCAAGCCTGTCAACATTGTCCACAGCTAGACTCAAGCTGAAATCATTGGCATTGCATCTAACGGCTCCACTACGGATTGCCAGCGAGAGCCTCCGTTACAAGCTATGTACAGAAATTGTACGTAGCGGAGAAGGCTAAGGTACACCAAGCAGTAGAAGACACTATTTCTGGAGAGATATAAGAGACTAGGTTGATGAGCCTCTGGTGAATAAAGAGCAGGTAGCCTGTTGAGTACGATGTATGCCACTGACACGATTGTTACTTGTTTGGAACTATTTTGTGTGGAAGGTTACCGTGTTCCGTCTCCATATAAATAAAGGGGGTGGAGCTTCTCTGTGTTCGTCTGACAGTGATGGTGCGCTGAGGCACGTCGAGAGTTCAGCGGTGCAGTGGTAGCGACCACACTGATAATAAAACGTCTCCAGTATTGTGCCTCAAACCAAGTGTAGTCATCCGAAATGATGTCTACACAAAACCATAGAGAGACTTCTGCGCAAGAAGGACCAACAGAATCAACATAGCCTGTCTGCTAGTGTTCAAAGCAAACTTGAGAAAAACAAAGTATGCAACCATGGCTTAAATCCACTATAGGCTGAGTACTAGTTTACCTTAGATGTGCACTTTATAATTTTATATTGCTCTGTTTTGGTTCCCTAAAAAGAGCTGTTAAAGGACCCGAATTTCGGGTCGGGCCGGGCCTTAATATGTCAATCATTGCTTCGGGTTCGGGTCGGGTCGGGCTTCTCGCTCGCTGACTTTTTTTTTTTGTTTGTTTCAAGGCCGTGAATAGTTTTGGCCACGAGAGACCGTGGTTCGCAAAAAAAACCCAGAAGTCGCCTAATCACAACACGTACTAAACTCTTGCAATGACAATTCAAAGAACTCCTTGCAGGCTCTGTCGAGTATCCGCCCATCATTGTTCGTATTTGTCTCTCTGCGACTCTCTCTTAAAGTGCCGTGCGAGATTCTTAAGGACATACTGCTGCTGTGCTTTACGGCCCAATTTTCAACCCGTCAAAATGACGGACGGCCTTAAATTTTAGGGTCCACACAAAGGACAACAAACACCATATGACAAAACAAAAGACAAAAACAACAAAAAGCAAATCTCTTGAAGAGCTCTTGCCGACGGCTGCCAACTACAACTCTCCTCTGACCTTCAGAAATTATCTTAAAAATATTTACAGAACAATCCAATAAAATGCATACAATTTCAGACATATTAGACCATTAACAGTAGACAGCTAGCCGAAAAAAACTAACAATGTACAGGAAGGCATGTTTAGCCCCCCAAAAACGACCATGTATAGTAAGGCATTTTTAGCTGAAAAAAATGACCATGTCGAATAAGGCGTTTCTAGCCCAAAAAAACGACCATGTGTATGTAGTAAGGCGTTTTTTACAAAAAAAAACACCAGGTATAGTAAGGCGTTTTAAGCCCCCAAAAAACAACTATGTATACAAAGGCGTTTTTAGCCGAAAAAAACCTCAACCATGTTTTGAAAGGTGTTTTAAGCCCCCCAAAAATGACCATGTATAGTAAGACGTTTTTAGCCCCAAAAAACATTTTATTTATAAGCGCCTTTCAAGACACCCAAGGACACTTTACAATCAGGAACAAAACACCAAACGGGTTGAGCAGCGGCAGCCAAACGCGCAAGGTGTTTTGAGCGGAAAAAAACCCAGACCATGTATAGAAAGGCGATTTTAGCCCCCCCAAAAACGACCACGTATAGTAAGGGGTTTTTAGCCCGAAAAAAAAAATCGACTAGGTGTAGTAAGGCGTTTTTAGCACTAAAAAACGATCATGTATAGAAAGGTGTTTTTAGCCCCACAAAATGACCATGTATAGTCAGGCGTTTTCTGCCGAAAAAAAAGGACCATTTGGAGTAAGTCGTTTTTGGCCCGAAAAAAACCACCATGTATAGTAAAGGGTTTTTAGCCACAAAAACGACAACGCATAGTCACGCGTTTTTAGCCGAAAAAATAGCCGGAGAAAAACAAACAGGTATGGTAAGGCGTTTTTAGCCAAAAACAAACGACCATGTATAGTAAGCCGTTTTTACCCTGAAAGAAACAACCATGTGTAGTGAGGCGTTTTCAGCCCCTCAAAAATTACCATGTATAGTAAGGCATTTTTAGCCCCCCCAAAATGACCATGTATAGTAAGGCGTTTTTCGCCCCCAAAAAAAACGACCATGTTTTGAAAGGTGTTTTTTCTCCCCAAAAACGACCATGCGTTTTTAGCCCGGTAAAAAACGACCATGTGTTGTGAGGCGTTTTTAGCCCCAAAAAACGACCATATACAGAAAAGCGTTTTAGCCGAAAAAACCCGACCATGTATGGTTAGGCATCCCCCCCGCCCTCCCAAAAAATCCACCATTCTTAGTAAGGCGTTTTCTGCCGAAAAAAAACGACCATGTTTAGTAAGGCGTTTTTACCCGAAAGAAACAACCATTTGTAGTGAGGCGTTTTTAGCCCCATAAAACGACCATATTTAGAAAGGTGTTTTTAGCCGAAAAAAACCCCCATCCATGTATGGTAAGGCATTTTCGCCCAACAAAAAATGACCATGTATAGTCAGGCGTTTTCTGCCGAATAAAACCGACCATGTATTGTAAGGCATTTTTACCCCGAAAGAAACGACCATGTGTAGTGACGCGTTTTTAGCCCCCAAAAAATGACCATGTATAGTTAGCCATTTTTTGCCGAAAAAAACAACTATGTAAAGGAAGACGTTTTTAGCCCCCAAAAAACGCTTGTGTATAGTAAGGCGTTTTCAGCTCCAAAAAAACGACCATATATCATTAGCCGTTTTCAGCCCCCCAAAAATGACCATGTACAGTTAGGTCTTTTTAGCCCCCCCCCAAAAAACGACCATGTATAAGCAGGGGTGCCCAATCTTTTTTGTCCCAAGGGCTACTTCACAAGGAGCCAACCTCCGGGGATCTACCAGTCCAGTGTCAACATCCGACCCCCCCTCCCACACACACACTTTTAGTGTGTCCTTAGTGTGTCGTAACTAAGAACACACACACGCACACACTTTTCCTGTGTGTGTGGCCCTGGGACTTTTAGTGTTACACTAAAAGTCCCAGGGCCAAGCCATTTCTGAACACAAAAAAAACCATTGCTATTCATTCACAATGGTCATTCTTCACCACTGTTTCCACCTTGTTTTTGGATCTTCTTCACTCTCAATTGCAAGAAGAGCCCAATTGGGACGTGCATGGAAGAAGTCCGTCAATTCCCTCTACTGTTCATAGTTTGTCATTGCAACCTTCTTAAAAATACCCAATTCTTATTACAGTGATCCCTCGTTATTTCGCGGTTCGCTTATCGCAGCTTCAGTGCATCACGAATTTTTTCAAACATATTCATGAAAAAAAACTTTTTTTTTTTTTTTAAAGTCCACAAAAAGTCCGCAAACGGTCCGCGAGAAGCTTGCTGTTGTTTTGCAGCTTCTCGCGGACCGTTTGCAGACATTTTGCGCTTTCTTGCTTGGCTCTCGACGAAGGCGGTCGCTTTTGCTTTCTGCTCCTGTCTCCCCCCAACCCCCACCCTTCCCTGCTCGCCACTCAGCCAAGGTGCTGTCTTTGTCTAAACTTTTCCTAGCCTCCTGCCGTATTTTCATCCTAAAAACAAACATGGAATTGGCTGGCTGGTCTCTCGATGCCATCGACAAATTTTTCTCGACGAGGGGAGCAGGCTGTGGGGAGCCTGCTTGCCCCTCTGGGACTTTTGCTGCTGGGTACACCCTAGATCCCTGGAGGAGGTGGAGAATGGTGTGCCTGTCAACACTGTCTGTTGAGGATGTGGGAGTCATCTACATTTTCGGCCTTCTGATAACAGGTATGCTGCTGTTTGGCGTTAGCAGTTTCCTGATCTATTGAAAAATTCAACCGACGGGAGCGGCTCTATTGGAAGAGGCTGCCGGTCTAAGGATGGCAAAGTGCGGATGTCCACCACTCAGACTCAGACTGTGCTCAGCCGCAAACTGATGCGGCTTTGAGCGGCGCTGCAAGATGACAACAACTTGGTGAAACTGGAATTTGTGCTCAAATATTGCAAGAAATCGTGGATTTGGCTGATCGACGCCATTTGGAGACTCAAGCAACAAACTCTCAAGGCTGTCTTCAACCGATAAGCAGCCTGCCCAAACATCCGCTATCTCGACCTCTCCCCTCGATGGAAGTACGCATGGAAGCTAGTGCCCTCCCATCACCCACTCCTTCTCGGCCATAGACTGATAAGCCAGGACTGTCTCCATGAGCAGACCTTGACGTAGCAGCTGTGGTTTAACACACAAACTCAAACACAGACAATTTAACATTCGCATACACTCCCTTGTATCACCGCCTTCATTGTTTATGTCTTGTGACCTGTTGTAATTGTCATATGCTTTTTTGCTTGAGTTTTTTTTGCCTAACTTAAACTATCCTCAAATTGAGGATAGTTCAAGTTTGGGGGTTTTTTCTCCCCCTCTCCCTCCCTTGTGGTTTCTTCCGACTTCCGGGCTGAGTGAACGCTGGCGCGTCTGGCTGCCGCTGCTCAACCTGTTTGGTGTTTTGTTGTTTTGTCTGATTGTAAAGTGTCCTTGGGTGTCTTGAAAGGCGCTTATAAATAAAATGTATTATTATTTATTATTAAAAAAAAAAAAAAAAGATTTTTTACCTGTATATGTTAATTGGTCGCTACTTCACAGGTGGTTTTGGTCCCCACTAACCACGATAAATGAGGGATTACTGTACCCTCGAAAAATTTGCAATACGACAAAATGAATTCACCCAGTGAAGATAATTCTGTGATATTTGCTGTTTCCACATTGTGTATGGCTCTTCTTTGCTCTCAAACGCAAGAGACCTCTTTGGCCGTGCACAGCAAGCACCGAAAGCTTCCCTCTGCTCGTCAGTTAGCCAGTAGCCACTGTCACCTTCTGGAAAAAAAACATCTTATTTCTTAAGATCTGCTTGTCTTGTATTATTTTGTCTTTTTTTTTTTGTTAACTTTTCTTTTGATGGCGGCGCGGACACCCGCAGCGGCTCCTCTTGTTTTATGTTGAGGGGGAAGAAATGCCATCTGTGCTGTATGTTACACATTCGTACAGCACATTTGACAATAAAGTTGTATTCAATTCAATTTAATACCCGACAAGAGAGCATCACGCAATCCCTGCCCTCTGCTGGACATAAATTGTCAATACAACCTTCTGAAAGAATAGCATCTTCCTGTATTTCTTACCCTGATAAGTCGATCACTGCTGTCTGTTGGGCACAGTTTGTCATTGCAGCCGTCTGAAAGAAAACGATATTTATTTTGACCCCACAAGAGAGACCCATTTGGTAGTGATGGGTCCAGCACACCGATGTGTCAACGCATGCGTCGGGATCACAGAGCAATCCACGTGTCGGTGCGTGTGCTGCTTCATTACATCACGTGATCAACACGTGAACTGCGTCGTGCTCCCTCGACACAGTTCCAGGCTGATTGACACAGTCTAGGCTGCGTCACTCAGTCCAGGATGTGTCACTCTGTTCAGGGGGCGTCGACTCAATCCAGGGGGCGTTGACGCAGCAAAAGCCCGCCACACAGTGTTTATAAGGAAGTGAGTCTGGCGATACGATGCCGCCTGCCAAAACAAGCCAGACCTCACCGTCGCTCGAATACAAATATATATTTGGGCAAAAAGGAAAACACAGATTAGCAGAAAAACGTGTCCGTCTGACTTTGAGCGTTGTGTCGGCTGTCATATAATAGGCCATTATTATATGAGAAGTGCTTTATGAAAGTGTGTACTGTACTGTACGTCATACTCCAGTTGATTGAGAGGTCCCGCCTATGAGGGGGAGTTCCAGGAAGTGACTGCGAGTGAGCACACCGCATGTTTGACGACTCTCGTTGTTATTAAGTCACATAAAACGTAAACCTTGTCTGCTGAACATCATTACATCGGCTCGGCTAGCTTAGCTGTTGTCGTAGTTCAAAGCCTCTTTAATATGTGGCGTGGGTTGCGACAGCGCCGTGAGTACGTGCTCGCGCTCACGCGCACACATCAGAGAGCATCGGACTCGACTGCTGCTGAGACACGCTTCACTCGAGTGACGTTGCTACAGTATGTGCATATTATGGAGCAGCTTCCGAACAAACGCAAATTGTCCGCCGCGTAGAGCCATTTTGATCTCCTTTTGGAGAATAGGGTATTTATATTCAAACCTCCTTGTCTTACCAAGTGCTTCTCGGATTTTTGACATGTCTTATTCCATTGTGTGCATGTGTGTGTGTGTTCTCCACAACAGGGGAAATAGCATGCAAGAAACGCAACAGACTGAAATTTAAAACACTGGAGCATCTTATTTTTCTAAATAAAAATGTGTGAAGACAAAGCCCACAAGCATCCTCATTCACATGATTTCCACATTATTGAAACGCATTGAATGATACAATATGAATGCATGGATGTGAATGATATTGTATACACTTCATATCAGTCAGTTCAGTCTGTCAAGTGGGTTGGCTGCAGAGATTTTGAAGGTCCAGCAGGTGGCAGTGGTCAGCGACACAGTATCAGCACAGTATCAACACAGTGTATCAGTGTGTCGACACGCCTCATGAGGCCTCGTGGACCCATCACTACCATTTGGATGTGCATGGCCATTTGGATCACTGCCGTCTGCTGGTCAAGATTTGCCATTGCAACCTTCTGAAAGAAGAGCATACGATTTTTTATTGCCCTCTAAAAATCAATAAGAAAACTAAATGACCCTGTGAAGATAATTTTGTGACATTCGATGGATGTTTTAAATTTCCGAACGCAAAAAAACTTTACAATTAGTTCCAAACGTTCATTTTTCACCAGTTTCCATCTTGTTTTCGGATCTTCTTCACTCTCAATTGCGAGAAGGGCCCCATTGGGAAGTGCAAGGCAAAAGTCGTATACTGCCCTTTTGTAGTCAGTTTTTCATTGCACCCTTTTGAAAGATGACCATATTATTTATTACCCTCGATAAATCACTAGGAACACAAAACGCCCAGCTTGTGAAGACAATTTTGTGACAACTGATGGATTTTTTTCATTTCTGAAAACAAAAAACATTGCTATTCATTCACAACGGTCGTTCTACCCCACTGTTTCCACCTTGTTTTTGGATCTTCTTCGCTCTCAATTGCGAGTAGACCCCCATTGGGATGTGCACAGGAGAAGTCCGTCTATTCCCTCTTCTGGTCATAGTTTGTCATTGCAACCTTCTTAAAAATAACATACAGTCAAACCTCGGTTTTCGAACAGCTCGGTTCTCGTACAATTCGGTTTTCGAACTAAAATGTTGAGTTTTTTATGCCTCGGATGACAAACAAATTTCGGTTCTCGAACTAACTGAGCACACTTGAATGCGTCGAAGCCGAGAGGAGTGAAGTGACGCTACCTCGTGTAGCCGCGTTCCCTCGTGTAGCCGCGCTCCCTTATGTAGTGGCGCTCCCTCGTGTAGCGTTGCTACACAGGAAGCAACCATTGTGAGCAGACGTTTTTGTATTGTTCAATAGATTTTTTTTAAAAAGCAGACGTGTTTGGTGAAACGCTTCCTAGTGTAGCGTCGATTGTGAGCAGACGAGTTTGTATTGTTCAATTAAAAAAAGCAGACGTGTTTGGTGAGACGCTTCTGAGGAGTGAAATCCCCCTCTTTTCAGAATGGTTTGCCCTAGCAGCACGGGGCATGTGCGTGCGTTTGTTTACCGCTGCATAATGAACACGCTGGTGTCCGGTGTCTCATTATTATGCAATAATCATACAGAAACAGCTTCCTCGTGTAGCGTCTATTCTGAGCAGATGAGTTTGTATTGTTCAATTAAGAATGTTTTTTTTAAAAAGCAGACGTGTTTGGTGAGAACTACGTGATATTGGACTGTTATTTTGCATCGTGTATCAGCCCCCAATCATGGCACCAAAGAAAGCAAGTGGAAGTGGTGAACCTGGTGAAGAAAAGAGGAAAATAGTGCGCAAAACTATAGAATTTAAGAAAGATTTAATCGCGAAATATGAGTCAGGTGTGCGTGTGTCTGTGTTGGTGAAGGAGTTCCGGATGCCGAAATGCCCCGCCTACTGCCTGCTGACAGCTGGGATAGGCGCACGCCCCACGACAGATAGAGAGAGAGATGTTCCTTCAATTTTTATGTTACTATGTTAATGTTACAATTGGTGAAAATAAAGTATATTACAGTTTGTTTGTACAGTATTTTACATACTACCTGCTCTCCTATTACATTTGTACAGTTTATGGAGTGAAATTGTGAAAAAAAAAGTGGTTTAAAAAAAGTTGTTTTCTTGATTTGGAACAGATTAAAACATTTTACATTGATTCCAATGGGAAACATGGTTTCGGTTTCCCAACAATTCGGTTCCCGAACAGTCTTCTGGAACGGATTAAGTACGAAAACCGAGGCTTGACTGCATTTCTAACTGCCATCGAAAAATTTGCAATACCTGTAAGACAAAATGGCCACCCAGTGAAGATAATTCTGTGACATTTCATGGATTAAAAAAAAAAATTCTGAACACAAAAAACATTACCATTAATTCACAACGGTCGTTCTTCACTGCTCTTTCCACAAAGTGTATGGCTCTTCTTTGCTCTGAAATGCAGAGAGCCCTCTTTGGCCGTGCACAGCAAGCGCCGATAGGTTCCCTCTGCTCGTCAGAGTTAGTCACTGTCACCTTCTGAAAGAATGCCATTTTATTTCTGAATACCTAGTGTTTGTTTGTTTTGTTTGTTTATTGAACATAAAAACAAATACGGTAATAAATTGACAGAAAGTAAGATAAGTAAAATTGTAAAAGGAAAGAGAAATCAGTCATCATACAACACAATTATGTTCAAAGGAGTAGGAAGAAGTAAAAAAACTTATCTAGTCCTACCCCAAGTTATGTAATTATATATAAATAAATCTTTTTTATATCAATCAGAAAAGATAGAAAGAAGGAAGAAGTCTCTAGAAAGGCTCATGCTTTTACCATTCCTCGTGATATTTTTACTACTTTTGGTTTGTATCGGGATTTTATACATACACACCCTGGCACTTTTATGTCAATTTTCTTGTATTCATAATGGATATTGCAGTACCTTTCTCTGTTTATCAACTTAATTCTGATTTACTGTTATAATTAAAGTTTAGAATTTATCACCTTCACTCTGATTGATGTAGGTTGTTTGTACTATTTTCTTGAATTTGTTTTTGAACACAAGAAGCGATTTACTCATTTTCAGGTCAGTTTCCAAATTATTCCACAGATTCACACCTATGACAGATACACTTCTTTGCTTGATGTTTGTTCTTGTTTTGGATTTTCGGAATAGTTTGGTACCTCTTAAATCATAGCAGCTTTCTCGAATTTCAAAAAACTTCAGAATGTTTTGGCAGAGCAGGTTATTGTGTGCTTTGTACATTAATTGGGCGATTTTAAAGTTAACCAGGTCATAAAATTTCATCGTGTTTAATTTGATAAATAGTGGATTTGTGGGTTCCGTATATTTTGATCTATTAATTATTCGGATTGCTTTTTTTGTAGTTTTAGAACTGACAAGAGAGCCCCACTTGGACGTGCAAGGCAAAAGTCGCTGACTGCCGTCTGCTGGCCATAGTTTGTCATTGCAACCTGATGCAAGAATACAGTAAATATTCTCTAGTACGGACTCGTGTTTGCGCTGTCCAATTTGTCCTGATAACAGAAATTCCTCATTTGGGAAATGAGCATGGTACATGTCCTTTATGAACCTGCAAGTATGTTGACAAAATGCACGTGTAACAACACAATCAATAAAATACAAAAATATACTGTCCAAAAACTGTTTATATAACAAAAACTGCAATACAGGTGTATCAAAAAAAAATCACAACAGTAAAGTACGTACAGTATTTTAATGTTTATTTTTTCTGTCTTGGGAAAAAAAATTGTATTTTGGATTGTTTTGTTGGATGTATTCTTTGGTTTATGACAATGTTTGCCTGCGTGTCATACAGTTTTCTTGCTAGTTGCAAGTAACTGTCCCGTTGATCACCGATGTCTGGTAATTCTTGTGCATACTGAAGGATTTTGGTTGCCATTTGCATTGCTTCCTTGCTTGATGGTGGCTTGTCATCAGGAGTTGAATCGATGCCTTGTTTTTTAAAGTTTCGTAGATTTGCGTCTTTCCGACTCCAAGTGTCTGCTGGATGTTTTTAACTTTGTGTCCAGCCTCGCTCAAACGGATGCATTTCACTCGCGCCGCTCCAGTCATTACAGTTCTTCTACGTTTCGATGCCATGATCTACACGACGTAAGTGAATAAAGTTAAAATCTTTCGCAATTACAGTAAAACGCACGCCAATAAAAAGTCACTTACACGTCTTCGTTTCAAATCTGATGAATGAAAACGGCGAAGCGAACACGTTTTTTCGGTCGTGTCGAGTGGGTGCTGCTTTTAAGCTAGTGCCGCGTTCTACAGGACGTAAGTGAATAAAGTTAAAATCATTCACAATTACAGTAAAACGCACGCCAATAAAAACTCACTGACACGTCGTTTCGAATCTGATGATCGAAAAACGCAAAGTGAAAACTTGTCTCAGCGTCGTGTCTTTTCCGTCGCATCGGGTGGGCGTTGCGTGTGTTTAAGCTGCCGCGGCATTACGCCTCCATCCGGGTTACGGCTAGTGGAATTTCCGCTTACACAACTTCCAGTAACACGTAATATCGCAGTCAAAATGTTAATGCATAGGTTTTTATTACGGGTGAAGGATATTCCTTTTCATAGAATTCCGGGGATGGGAATATTTACTGTACCATCATATTTCTTATCACCTTCGACAAATCAGCAGTAATACAAAATGGCCACCCTGTGAAGATAATTTTGTGATAACTTCCCTCTGCTCATCAGAGTGAGTCACTGTCACCTGAAAAAATACAATTTTATTTCTTCATACCTGACAAGAGAGCCCCACTTGGAAGTGCAAGGCCAAAGTCGATGACTCCCTTCTGCTGGTCATAGTTTGTCATTGCACCCTGTTGAAAGAATACCATCTTGCTGTATTTCTAAAAAAAAAATAAAAAATAAAAAATAAAAAAAAATCTTGCTGTATTTCTTACCCTGAAAAGTCGATCACTGCCGTCTGTTGGTCACAGTTTGTCATTGCAACCCTTTTCAAGATGGATCATATGAGTTCTTATTTCCCTCGAAAGATCAGCAGTTACACATGAAGGCAGCCCTGGTGTAGATCATTTTATGGATTTTTTTTAAATTTCTGAACAAAAACATAATGACAAAAACATAATTAATTCACACCGGTGATTCTTCCGTGCTGTTTCAACCTTGTGTATGTCTCTTCTTCGCTCTCAATTACAAGAGCTCACCCGCACAACTGTCGAGAATCAAACCGATCCCGTGCGCTTGCCATCGCCGAAACTACGCCGTTAATGCGGGTGTTAAGGAGGTGGTGCGAATCACGACAGAATGGCCAGTAGACTCGTGCAATAATAAGACACGTTTATATGATCACTTTAGGCATATTTATTCTATTGCCAGAACAACTTGGCAGCATGTCGTAACACGAACCGTGCCCATGAAGGTAGCGTCAGTTTAAACAAAAGCGGAAGTTGCGCTCATAAGTACATCTGGTATTCCCTTCAGAACAAAAGTAGTGAGTAAGAGCGCTACACACAACACAATCCTCAACAGCAGGGCTGGGAAAGACCCGCGTGCAAGCAAGCATAAAAAAAGCGACCAAGGGACCTTCCGAAACTGACCCGTTGCCACAGGCTTGGACCTCGAAGTGCGGGGATTTGCTAATAAAGCCCTCAAAATTAATCGCCAGGTCTCTCGCGCTGTCAAACGTCGCCGCGGCAACGAGTAACGATCGGGAAGTGGGCAGATCTGGTCCCCTTGCCGTTTTTTCATTTTTCATTGGGGCCAAGAGTGATGCAGATTGACAGCAAGAGCTGAAATAAATCACCGAGCACATGCAGGATGTCAGAAATTAACGGCGGCCGCTTGGATGCACCCGCTGTGGCTGCGCGAAGCGAGGAAGGCCCGAAGTACCGGGATTTGCTAGGAAAGCCCTCAAAATACATCGCCAGGTCTCTCGCTAGTCAAACGTCGCAGCGGCAACGAACAACTGTCGGGAAGTAAACGCATCTGGTCCCCTTGCCGTTTTTTCATTTTTTGTAGGGCCAAGAGTGGCGCAGATTAACAACAAGATTTGAAAAAAATCACCACGCACTTGCGGGATGTCAGAAATTAACGGCGGCCGCCTGGATGCACCCACTGTGGCTGCACGAAGCGAGGAAGGCCTGAAATGCTGGTATTTAATAATAAAGCCCTCAACATACATCGCCAGGTCTCTCGCGCTGTCAAACGTCGCCACGGCAACGAGTAATGATCGGGAAGTAAACGGATCTGGCCCCCTTGCCGTTTTTTCATTTTTTATAGGGCCAAGAGTGGCGCGGATTAACAGCAAGAGCTAAAAAAACATCACCGCGCACATGCACGATGTCAGAAATTACCGCCGGCGGCCCGGTTGCACCCGCTGTGGCTGCACGAACCGAGGAAGGCCCGAAGTGCTGGTATTTAATAATTAAGCCCTCAACATACATTGCCAGGTCTCTCGTGCTGTCAAACGTCACCGCGGCAACGAGTAACCGTTGGGAAGTGAGCGGATCTGGCCCCCTTGCCGTTTTTTCATTTTTTGTAGGGCCAAGAGTGGCGGGGATTAACAGCAAGAGCTGAAAAAAATCACCGGGCGCACATGCGCGATGTCAGAAATTACCGGCGGCGGCCCGGTTGCACCCGCTGTGGCTGCACGAACCGAGGAAGGCCCGAAGTGCCGGTATTTAATAATAAAGCCCTCAAAATACATCGCCAGGTCTCTCGCGCTGTCAAACGTCGCCGCGGCAACGAGTAATGATCGGGAAGTAAACGGATCTGGCCCCCTTGCCTTTTTTCATTTTTTGTAGGGCCAATAGTGGCGCGGATTAACAGAAAGAGCTGAAAAAAATCACAGGGCACATGCGCGATGTCGGAAATTAAAGGCAGGCGCCCAGTTGCACCCGCTGTAGCTGCGCGAACCGAAGAAGGCCCGAAGTGCCGGTATTTGCTAAAAAAGCCCTCAAAATACATTGCCAGGTCTCTTGCGATGTCAAACGTCGCCGCGGCAACGAGTAATGATCGGGGAGTGAGCGAATCTGGTCCCCTTGCCGATCGGGCGTTCTCAGGGTAGTATGGCCGTAAGCGGTGAAAAGAGTGAACATTTTCCCCTTTATAGTGGACGGGGGCACTTCCGGGTTGGAGGGGCGAATTTGTTGCTTTTCGTTCCCTCCTCCCTTTTTTGCACGAACCAGGGACGCGCACTCTCGGCGGATGGAGCGCTCAGCCTGTCAGGCTCGCATACGGTCGGCTGCGAGCGCGCAGCCGCCGTACTTGACGTCTGTGGTGAAAGTTGGCTTTTCCAGCGGAGGTGCAACGCATCAATAAGAGCCTTAAAAGTCCCAACTAAACGTTGGCCGAGGTGGAAAAAAATGGAGAAAAGAACGCAAAAAATAACGTGAAAGAGTGTTGACGTGCCCAAAAGCTTACAGCACCTGGTATTCCCAGGCGGTCTCCCATCCAAGTACTAACCAGGCCCGACCCTGCTTAGCTTCCGAGATCGGACGAGATCGGGCGTTCTCAGGGTAGTATGGCCGTAAGCGGGGAAAAGAGTGAACATTTTCCCCTTTATAGTGGACGGGGGCACTTCCGGGTTGGAGGGGCGAATTTGTTGCTTTTCGTTCCCTCCTCCCTTTTTTGCACGAACCAGGGACGCGCACTCTCGGCGGATGGAGCGCTCAGCCTGTCAGGCTCGCATACGGTCGGCTGCGAGCGCGCAGCCGCCGTACTTGACGTCTGTGGTGAAAGTTGGCTTTTCCAGCGGAGGTGCAACGCATCAATGAGAGCCTTAAAAAACCCAACTAAACGTTGGCCGAGGTGAAAAAAGGGAGAAAAGAACGCAAAAAATAACGTGAATGAGTGATGACTTGCCCAAAAGCTTACAGCACCTGGTATTCCCAGGCGGTCTCCCATCCAAGTACTAACCAGGCCCGACCCTGCTTAGCTTCCGAGATCGGACGAGATCGGGCGTTCTCAGGGTAGTATGGCCGTAAGCGGTGAAAAGAGTGAACATTTTCCCCTTTATAGTGGACGGGGGCACATCCGGGTTGGAGGGGCGAATTTGTTGCTTTTCGTTCCCTCCTCCCTTTTTTGCACGAACCAGGGACGCGCACTCTCGGCGGATGGAGCGCTCAGCCTGTAAGGCTCGCATACGGTCGTTGCGAGCGCGCAGCCGCCGTACTTGAGTCTGTGGTGAAAGTTGGCTTTTCCAGCGGAGGTGCAACGCATCAATAAGAGCCTTAAAAGTCCCAACTAAACGTTGGCCGAGGTGAAAAAAATGGAGAAAAGAACGCAAAAAATAACGTGAAAGAGTGTTGACGTGCCCAAAAGCTTACAGCACCTGGTATTCCCAGGCGGTCTCCCATCCAAGTACTAACCAGGCCCGACCCTGCTTAGCTTCCGAGATCGGACGAGATCGGGCGTTCTCAGGGTAGTATGGCCGTAAGCGGTGAAAAGAGTGAACATTTTCCCCTTTATAGTGGACGGGGGCACTTCCGGGTTGGAGGGGCGACTTTGTTGCTTTTCGTTCCCTCCTCCCTTTTTTGCACGAACCTGGGACGCGCACTCTCGGCGGATGGAGCGCTCAGCCTGTCAGGCTCGCATACGGTCGGCTGCGAGCGCGCAGCCGCCGTACTTGACGTCTGTGGTGAAAGTTGGCTTTTCCAGCGGAGGTGCAACGCATCAATAAGAGCCTTAAAAGTCCCAACTAAACGTTGGCCGAGGTGAAAAAAATGGAGAAAAGAACGCAAAAAATAACGTGAAAGAGTGTTGACGTGCCCAAAAGCTTACAGCACCTGGTATTCCCAGGCGGTCTCCCATCCAAGTACTAACCAGGCCCGACCCTGCTTAGCTTCCGAGATCGGACGAGATCGGGCGTTCTCAGGGTAGTATGGCCGTAAGCGGGGAAAAGAGTGAACATTTTCCCCTTTATAGTGGACGGGGGCACTTCCGGGTTGGAGGGGCGAATTTGTTGCTTTTCGTTCCCTCCTCCCTTTTTTGCACGAACCAGGGACGCGCACTCTCGGCGGATGGAGCGCTCAGCCTGTCAGGCTCGCATACGGTCGGCTGCGAGCGCGCAGCCGCCGTACTTGACGTCTGTGGTGAAAGTTGGCTTTTCCAGCGGAGGTGCAACGCATCAATAAGAGCCTTAAAAGTCCCAACTAAACGTTGGCCGAGGTGAAAAAAATGGAGAAAAGAACGCAAAAAATAACGTGAAAGAGTGTTGACGTGCCCAAAAGCTTACAGCACCTGGTATTCCCAGGCGGTCTCCCATCCAAGTACTAACCAGGCCCGACCCTGCTTAGCTTCCGAGATCGGACGAGATCGGGCGTTCTCAGGGTAGTATGGCCGTAAGCGGGGAAAAGAGTGAACATTTTCCCCTTTATAGTGGACGGGGGCACTTCCGGGTTGGAGGGGCGAATTTGTTGCTTTTCGTTCCCTCCTCCCTTTTTTGCACGAACCAGGGACGCGCACTCTCGGCGGATGGAGCGCTCAGCCTGTCAGGCTCGCATACGGTCGGCTGCGAGCGCGCAGCCGCCGTACTTGACGTCTGTGGTGAAAGTTGGCTTTTCCAGCGGAGGTGCAACGCATCAATAAGAGCCTTAAAAGTCCCAACTAAACGTTGGCCGAGGTGAAAAAAATGGAGAAAAGAACGCAAAAAATAACGTGAAAGAGTGTTGACGTGCCCAAAAGCTTACAGCACCTGGTATTCCCAGGCGGTCTCCCATCCAAGTACTAACCAGGCCCGACCCTGCTTAGCTTCCGAGATCGGACGAGATCGGGCGTTCTCAGGGTAGTATGGCCGTAAGCGGGGAAAAGAGTGAACATTTTCCCCTTTATAGTGGACGGGGGCACTTCCGGGTTGGAGGGGCGAATTTGTTGCTTTTCGTTCCCTCCTCCCTTTTTTGCACGAACCAGGGACGCGCACTCTCGGCGGATGGAGCGCTCAGCCTGTCAGGCTCGCATACGGTCGGCTGCGAGCGCGCAGCCGCCGTACTTGACGTCTGTGGTGAAAGTTGGCTTTTCCAGCGGAGGTGCAACGCATCAATAAGAGCCTTAAAAGTCCCAACTAAACGTTGGCCGAGGTGAAAAAATGGAGAAAAGAACGCAAAAAATAACGTGAAAGAGTGTTGACGTGCCCAAAAGCTTACAGCACCTGGTATTCCCAGGCGGTCTCCCATCCAAGTACTAACCAGGCCCGACCCTGCTTAGCTTCCGAGATCGGACGAGATCGGGCGTTCTCAGGGTAGTATGGCCGTAAGCGGGGAAAAGAGTGAACATTTTCCCCTTTATAGTGGACGGGGGCACTTCCGGGTTGGAGGGGCGAATTTGTTGCTTTTCGTTCCCTCCTCCCTTTTTTGCACGAACCAGGGACGCGCACTCTCGGCGGATGGAGCGCTCAGCCTGTCAGGCTCGCATACGGTCGGCTGCGAGCGCGCAGCCGCCGTACTTGACGTCTGTGGTGAAAGTTGGCTTTTCCAGCGGAGGTGCAACGCATCAATAAGAGCCTTAAAAGTCCCAACTAAACGTTGGCCGAGGTGAAAAAATGGAGAAAAGAACGCAAAAAATAACGTGAAAGAGTGTTGACGTGCCCAAAAGCTTACAGCACCTGGTATTCCCAGGCGGTCTCCCATCCAAGTACTAACCAGGCCCGACCCTGCTTAGCTTCCGAGATCGGACGAGATCGGGCGTTCTCAGGGTAGTATGGCCGTAAGCGGGGAAAAGAGTGAACATTTTCCCCTTTATAGTGGACGGGGGCACTTCCGGGTTGGAGGGGCGAATTTGTTGCTTTTCGTTCCCTCCTCCCTTTTTTGCACGAACCAGGGACGCGCACTCTCGGCGGATGGAGCGCTCAGCCTGTCAGGCTCGCATACGGTCGGCTGCGAGCGCGCAGCCGCCGTACTTGACGTCTGTGGTGAAAGTTGGCTTTTCCAGCGGAGGTGCAACGCATCAATAAGAGCCTTAAAAGTCCCAACTAAACGTTGGCCGAGGTGAAAAAATGGAGAAAAGAACGCAAAAAATAACGTGAAAGAGTGTTGACGTGCCCAAAAGCTTACAGCACCTGGTATTCCCAGGCGGTCTCCCATCCAAGTACTAACCAGGCCCGACCCTGCTTAGCTTCCGAGATCGGACGAGATCGGGCGTTCTCAGGGTAGTATGGCCGTAAGCGGGGAAAAGAGTGAACATTTTCCCCTTTATAGTGGACGGGGGCACTTCCGGGTTGGAGGGGCGAATTTGTTGCTTTTCGTTCCCTCCTCCCTTTTTTGCACGAACCAGGGACGCGCACTCTCGGCGGATGGAGCGCTCAGCCTGTCAGGCTCGCATACGGTCGGCTGCGAGCGCGCAGCCGCCGTACTTGACGTCTGTGGTGAAAGTTGGCTTTTCCAGCGGAGGTGCAACGCATCAATAAGAGCCTTAAAAGTCCCAACTAAACGTTGGCCGAGGTGAAAAAAATGGAGAAAAGAACGCAAAAAATAACGTGAAAGAGTGTTGACGTGCCCAAAAGCTTACAGCACCTGGTATTCCCAGGCGGTCTCCCATCCAAGTACTAACCAGGCCCGACCCTGCTTAGCTTCCGAGATCGGACGAGATCGGGCGTTCTCAGGGTAGTATGGCCGTAAGCGGTGAAAAGAGTGAACATTTTCCCCTTTATAGTGGACGGGGGCACTTCCGGGTTGGAGGGGCGAATTTGTTGCTTTTCGTTCCCTCCTCCCTTTTTTGCACGAACCAGGGACGCGCACTCTCGGCGGATGGAGCGCTCAGCCTGTCAGGCTCGCATACGGTCGGCTGCGAGCGCGCAGCCGCCGTACTTGACGTCTGTGGTGAAAGTTGGCTTTTCCAGCGGAGGTGCAACGCATCAATAAGAGCCTTAAAAGTCCCAACTAAACGTTGGCCGAGGTGAAAAAATGGAGAAAAGAACGCAAAAAATAACGTGAAAGAGTGTTGACGTGCCCAAAAGCTTACAGCACCTGGTATTCCCAGGCGGTCTCCCATCCAAGTACTAACCAGGCCCGACCCTGCTTAGCTTCCGAGATCGGACGAGATCGGGCGTTCTCAGGGTAGTATGGCCGTAAGCGGGGAAAAGAGTGAACATTTTCCCCTTTATAGTGGACGGGGGCACTTCCGGGTTGGAGGGGCGAATTTGTTGCTTTTCGTTCCCTCCTCCCTTTTTTGCACGAACCAGGGACGCGCACTCTCGGCGGATGGAGCGCTCAGCCTGTCAGGCTCGCATACGGTCGGCTGCGAGCGCGCAGCCGCCGTACTTGACGTCTGTGGTGAAAGTTGGCTTTTCCAGCGGAGGTGCAACGCATCAATAAGAGCCTTAAAAGTCCCAACTAAACGTTGGCCGAGGTGAAAAAAATGGAGAAAAGAACGCAAAAAATAACGTGAAAGAGTGTTGACGTGCCCAAAAGCTTACAGCACCTGGTATTCCCAGGCGGTCTCCCATCCAAGTACTAACCAGGCCCGACCCTGCTTAGCTTCCGAGATCGGACGAGATCGGGCGTTCTCAGGGTAGTATGGCCGTAAGCGGGGAAAAGAGTGAACATTTTCCCCTTTATAGTGGACGGGGGCACTTCCGGGTTGGAGGGGCGAATTTGTTGCTTTTCGTTCCCTCCTCCCTTTTTTGCACGAACCAGGGACGCGCACTCTCGGCGGATGGAGCGCTCAGCCTGTCAGGCTCGCATACGGTCGGCTGCGAGCGCGCAGCCGCCGTACTTGACGTCTGTGGTGAAAGTTGGCTTTTCCAGCGGAGGTGCAACGCATCAATAAGAGCCTTAAAAGTCCCAACTAAACGTTGGCCGAGGTGAAAAAATGGAGAAAAGAACGCAAAAAATAACGTGAAAGAGTGTTGACGTGCCCAAAA
The DNA here is from genome assembly GCA_018466805.1 of Hippocampus abdominalis. Taxonomy (NCBI): domain Eukaryota; kingdom Metazoa; phylum Chordata; class Actinopteri; order Syngnathiformes; family Syngnathidae; genus Hippocampus; species Hippocampus abdominalis. The sequence continues at coordinate 2,107,303 of CM031701.1, read as the reverse complement.
GCTTACAGCACCTGGTATTCCCAGGCGGTCTCCCATCCAAGTACTAACCAGGCCCGACCCTGCTTAGCTTCCGAGATCGGACGAGATCGGGCGTTCTCAGGGTAGTATGGCCGTAAGCGGGGAAAAGAGTGAACATTTTCCCCTTTATAGTGGACGGGGGCACTTCCGGGTTGGAGGGGCGAATTTGTTGCTTTTCGTTCCCTCCTCCCTTTTTTGCACGAACCAGGGACGCGCACTCTCGGCGGATGGAGCGCTCAGCCTGTCAGGCTCGCATACGGTCGGCTGCGAGCGCGCAGCCGCCGTACTTGACGTCTGTGGTGAAAGTTGGCTTTTCCAGCGGAGGTGCAACGCATCAATAAGAGCCTTAAAAGTCCCAACTAAACGTTGGCCGAGGTGAAAAAATGGAGAAAAGAACGCAAAAAATAACGTGAAAGAGTGTTGACGTGCCCAAAAGCTTACAGCACCTGGTATTCCCAGGCGGTCTCCCATCCAAGTACTAACCAGGCCCGACCCTGCTTAGCTTCCGAGATCGGACGAGATCGGGCGTTCTCAGGGTAGTATGGCCGTAAGCGGGGAAAAGAGTGAACATTTTCCCCTTTATAGTGGACGGGGGCACTTCCGGGTTGGAGGGGCGAATTTGTTGCTTTTCGTTCCCTCCTCCCTTTTTTGCACGAACCAGGGACGCGCACTCTCGGCGGATGGAGCGCTCAGCCTGTCAGGCTCGCATACGGTCGGCTGCGAGCGCGCAGCCGCCGTACTTGACGTCTGTGGTGAAAGTTGGCTTTTCCAGCGGAGGTGCAACGCATCAATAAGAGCCTTAAAAGTCCCAACTAAACGTTGGCCGAGGTGAAAAAATGGAGAAAAGAACGCAAAAAATAACGTGAAAGAGTGTTGACGTGCCCAAAAGCTTACAGCACCTGGTATTCCCAGGCGGTCTCCCATCCAAGTACTAACCAGGCCCGACCCTGCTTAGCTTCCGAGATCGGACGAGATCGGGCGTTCTCAGGGTAGTATGGCCGTAAGCGGGGAAAAGAGTGAACATTTTCCCCTTTATAGTGGACGGGGGCACTTCCGGGTTGGAGGGGCGAATTTGTTGCTTTTCGTTCCCTCCTCCCTTTTTTGCACGAACCAGGGACGCGCACTCTCGGCGGATGGAGCGCTCAGCCTGTCAGGCTCGCATACGGTCGGCTGCGAGCGCGCAGCCGCCGTACTTGACGTCTGTGGTGAAAGTTGGCTTTTCCAGCGGAGGTGCAACGCATCAATAAGAGCCTTAAAAGTCCCAACTAAACGTTGGCCGAGGTGAAAAAAATGGAGAAAAGAACGCAAAAAATAACGTGAAAGAGTGTTGACGTGCCCAAAAGCTTACAGCACCTGGTATTCCCAGGCGGTCTCCCATCCAAGTACTAACCAGGCCCGACCCTGCTTAGCTTCCGAGATCGGACGAGATCGGGCGTTCTCAGGGTAGTATGGCCGTAAGCGGGGAAAAGAGTGAACATTTTCCCCTTTATAGTGGACGGGGGCACTTCCGGGTTGGAGGGGCGAATTTGTTGCTTTTCGTTCCCTCCTCCCTTTTTTGCACGAACCAGGGACGCGCACTCTCGGCGGATGGAGCGCTCAGCCTGTCAGGCTCGCATACGGTCGGCTGCGAGCGCGCAGCCGCCGTACTTGACGTCTGTGGTGAAAGTTGGCTTTTCCAGCGGAGGTGCAACGCATCAATAAGAGCCTTAAAAGTCCCAACTAAACGTTGGCCGAGGTGAAAAAAATGGAGAAAAGAACGCAAAAAATAACGTGAAAGAGTGTTGACGTGCCCAAAAGCTTACAGCACCTGGTATTCCCAGGCGGTCTCCCATCCAAGTACTAACCAGGCCCGACCCTGCTTAGCTTCCGAGATCGGACGAGATCGGGCGTTCTCAGGGTAGTATGGCCGTAAGCGGGGAAAAGAGTGAACATTTTCCCCTTTATAGTGGACGGGGGCACTTCCGGGTTGGAGGGGCGAATTTGTTGCTTTTCGTTCCCTCCTCCCTTTTTTGCACGAACCAGGGACGCGCACTCTCGGCGGATGGAGCGCTCAGCCTGTCAGGCTCGCATACGGTCGGCTGCGAGCGCGCAGCCGCCGTACTTGACGTCTGTGGTGAAAGTTGGCTTTTCCAGCGGAGGTGCAACGCATCAATAAGAGCCTTAAAAGTCCCAACTAAACGTTGGCCGAGGTGAAAAAATGGAGAAAAGAACGCAAAAAATAACGTGAAAGAGTGTTGACGTGCCCAAAAGCTTACAGCACCTGGTATTCCCAGGCGGTCTCCCATCCAAGTACTAACCAGGCCCGACCCTGCTTAGCTTCCGAGATCGGACGAGATCGGGCGTTCTCAGGGTAGTATGGCCGTAAGCGGGGAAAAGAGTGAACATTTTCCCCTTTATAGTGGACGGGGGCACTTCCGGGTTGGAGGGGCGAATTTGTTGCTTTTCGTTCCCTCCTCCCTTTTTTGCACGAACCAGGGACGCGCACTCTCGGCGGATGGAGCGCTCAGCCTGTCAGGCTCGCATACGGTCGGCTGCGAGCGCGCAGCCGCCGTACTTGACGTCTGTGGTGAAAGTTGGCTTTTCCAGCGGAGGTGCAACGCATCAATAAGAGCCTTAAAAGTCCCAACTAAACGTTGGCCGAGGTGAAAAAAATGGAGAAAAGAACGCAAAAAATAACGTGAAAGAGTGTTGACGTGCCCAAAAGCTTACAGCACCTGGTATTCCCAGGCGGTCTCCCATCCAAGTACTAACCAGGCCCGACCCTGCTTAGCTTCCGAGATCGGACGAGATCGGGCGTTCTCAGGGTAGTATGGCCGTAAGCGGGGAAAAGAGTGAACATTTTCCCCTTTATAGTGGACGGGGGCACTTCCGGGTTGGAGGGGCGAATTTGTTGCTTTTCGTTCCCTCCTCCCTTTTTTGCACGAACCAGGGACGCGCACTCTCGGCGGATGGAGCGCTCAGCCTGTCAGGCTCGCATACGGTCGGCTGCGAGCGCGCAGCCGCCGTACTTGACGTCTGTGGTGAAAGTTGGCTTTTCCAGCGGAGGTGCAACGCATCAATAAGAGCCTTAAAAGTCCCAACTAAACGTTGGCCGAGGTGAAAAAAATGGAGAAAGAACGCAAAAAATAACGTGAAAGAGTGTTGACGTGCCCAAAAGCTTACAGCACCTGGTATTCCCAGGCGGTCTCCCATCCAAGTACTAACCAGGCCCGACCCTGCTTAGCTTCCGAGATCGGACGAGATCGGGCGTTCTCAGGGTAGTATGGCCGTAAGCGGGGAAAAGAGTGAACATTTTCCCCTTTATAGTGGACGGGGGCACTTCCGGGTTGGAGGGGCGAATTTGTTGCTTTTCGTTCCCTCCTCCCTTTTTTGCACGAACCAGGGACGCGCACTCTCGGCGGATGGAGCGCTCAGCCTGTCAGGCTCGCATACGGTCGGCTGCGAGCGCGCAGCCGCCGTACTTGACGTCTGTGGTGAAAGTTGGCTTTTCCAGCGGAGGTGCAACGCATCAATAAGAGCCTTAAAAGTCCCAACTAAACGTTGGCCGAGGTGAAAAAAATGGAGAAAAGAACGCAAAAAATAACGTGAAAGAGTGTTGACGTGCCCAAAAGCTTACAGCACCTGGTATTCCCAGGCGGTCTCCCATCCAAGTACTAACCAGGCCCGACCCTGCTTAGCTTCCGAGATCGGACGAGATCGGGCGTTCTCAGGGTAGTATGGCCGTAAGCGGGGAAAAGAGTGAACATTTTCCCCTTTATAGTGGACGGGGGCACTTCCGGGTTGGAGGGGCGAATTTGTTGCTTTTCGTTCCCTCCTCCCTTTTTTGCACGAACCAGGGACGCGCACTCTCGGCGGATGGAGCGCTCAGCCTGTCAGGCTCGCATACGGTCGGCTGCGAGCGCGCAGCCGCCGTACTTGACGTCTGTGGTGAAAGTTGGCTTTTCCAGCGGAGGTGCAACGCATCAATAAGAGCCTTAAAAGTCCCAACTAAACGTTGGCCGAGGTGAAAAAAATGGAGAAAAGAACGCAAAAAATAACGTGAAAGAGTGTTGACGTGCCCAAAAGCTTACAGCACCTGGTATTCCCAGGCGGTCTCCCATCCAAGTACTAACCAGGCCCGACCCTGCTTAGCTTCCGAGATCGGACGAGATCGGGCGTTCTCAGGGTAGTATGGCCGTAAGCGGGAAAAGAGTGAACATTTTCCCCTTTATAGTGGACGGGGGCACTTCCGGGTTGGAGGGGCGAATTTGTTGCTTTTCGTTCCCCTCCTCCCTTTTTTGCACGAACCGGGACGCGCACTCTCGGCGGATGGAGCGCTCAGCCTGTCAGGCTCGCATACGGTCGGCTGCGAGCGCGCAGCCGCCGTACTTGACGTCTGTGGTGAAAGTTGGCTTTTCCAGCGGAGGTGCAACGCATCAATAAGAGCCTTAAAAGCCCACTAAACGTTGGCCGAGGTGAAAAAATGGAGCAAAGAACGCAAAAAATAACGTGAAAGAGTGTTGACGTGCCCAAAAGCTTACAGCACCTGGTATTCCCAGGCGGTCTCCCATCCAAGTACTAACCAGGCCCGCCCTGCTTAGCTTCCGAGATCGACGAGATCGGCGTTCTCAGGGTAGTATGGCCGTAAGCGGGGAAAAGAGTGAACATTTTCCCCTTTATAGTGGACGGGGGCACTTCCGGGTTGAGGGGCGAATTTGTTGCTTTTCGTCCCTATCCTCCCTTTTTGCACGAACCAGGGACGCGCACTTTCTCGGCGGATGAGCGCTCAGCCTGTCAGGCTCGCATACGGTCGGCTGCGAGCGCGCAGCCGCCGTACTTGACGTCTGTGTGAAAGTTGGCTTTTCCAGCGGAGGTGCAACGCATCAATAAGAGCCTTAAAAAGTCCCAACTAAACGTTGGCCGAGGTGAAAAAAATGGAGAAAAGAACGCAAAATAACGTGAAGAGTGTTGACGTGCCCAAAAGCTTACAGCACCTGGTATTCCCA
>CM031701.1:1954855-2102200 GCA_018466805.1 Hippocampus abdominalis | reverse complement strand
GGTTAGCACGTCGGCTTCACAGTGCAGAGGTACCGGGTTCGATGCAGCATGTTCTCACATTCCAAAAACATGCATGAGGCTGAGGGCACTGTCCCTAGGTATGAGTGTGAGCGTGGACCTGTCCCTGCGATTGGTTGGCAACCAATTCAGGGTGTCCCCCGCCTACTGCCCGAGACTGCTGGGATAGGCCACCCCCGCGACCCTAGTGAGGATGAAGCAAGGATGGATGGCATCACAGCTGGGAGCAGTGCTGCTGCAGCAACATGATGAGCAGTGGTCACCTGTCGCGTATGCATCGAGAGCCTTGACAAGCGCCGAGTCCAGGTACGCTCAGATTGAGAAAGAACTGTTGGCGAGTTTGTATGCATGTGTTCCATCAGTATGTCTACGGTCAGTGGTTTGAAGTGGAAACTGATCATAAACCCTTAGTGTCCATCATGAACAAACCCTTGAATGACTGTCCGGTACGCTTACAGCGTATGCTGATCAGACTACAAAAGTACGACGTGCTCATAATATACACACCAGGAAAATACATGTACGCTGCCGACACCTTGTCTCGAGCAGTAGACAAAGAAGAACATGCAGACAGTGAGAAAAGCACAAAAATACAGGCATATGTGGACATGGTCGTGTCATCTTTGCCTGTGACTGCGGACAGAACAGAACAAATATGAAAAGAGACCATCGCAGATAACACCATGAGAGAACTCAAAAGCACAATACTGAAAGGGTGGCCGGACAACAAAAATAATTGTCCAGAGAAAATACAAGATTATTGGAATTGCAGAGCGGAGCGTACGGTGGTGGATGACCTAGTGCTGAAGGGAAGCAAATTTGTAATTCCATCCTCACTGCGCAAACAAATGCTCCATAAAATACATGAAGGTCACCTTGGAGAAGTCAAGTGTAAACGTAGGGCGAGAGAAGTGATGTACTGGCCAAGAATCAATCAAGATATTAGCCAGCAAACAGCAGCATGTGAACTGTGTCGCACCTACAGGCCAAAACAACAAGCTGAGCCGCTGATGAACCATCCAGTACCCCACAGACCTTACTACTTACTACTACTTACTACTAAGGTAGGAACTGATCTGTTTGACCTTGATGAAAAGAGCTACATAGTAGTCACCGATTACTTTTCCAATTATCCGGAAGTTGGTGCTCTGCAGTCAACATCAAGCAAGGCAATCATCAGCTATCTGAAGGCAGTCTTCGCCAGACATGGTGTCCCATGTGAACTGTTTTCAGACAATGGACCTCAGTTTACCAGCCACGAGTTTGCTGCCTTTGCCAAAGAATGGGGGTTCCATCACTCCACGTCAAGCCCTATGTATCCAAGGTCTAACGGCTTAGCGGGGTCCTCTGTAAAAACAACTAAAACCATGATGAAAAAATCACAAGACAGAGATGACTTTCAAAAGAATCTGCTAATCTACCGGAGTGCACCTCTACAAAATGGACTGTCACCAGCTCAAATGCTGATGGGTCGGCGCATTCGTTCCAACCTACCTGTGTCGGAAGACCTGCTGACACCCAAGAGAGCACACAGAGTCCAAAAGTTTAAGGAGGAGCAAAAGGCAAAACAAAAAAGGCTGGATGATCGTTCAGCAAAACACCTACCTGTGCTGAAGCCTGGAGACGTTGTACGCCTCAGGGACATTCCTACAGGGACATGGAAACAGAAGGGACAGGTGGAAGACGAAATTGCTCCACGCTCCTCCAAGGTCCTGGTGGGAAATGACCTAACTTTCAGGAGGAATCGCACGGATCTACAACTACAGTCATCAGTGGAGGATCCTGCGGTTCAAGACACACTTCAGCAGGACACAGCTGGGTCGGGGGAGTTGGCTGACACAGGGTCGGTTCAAGCTGACCATGATATGACAGCAGTGTCAGCGTCACCAGCTGTTGAAAGGATGTCAAGACCTAAGAGACATGTTCAGCCGCCTAAGAGGCTAATTGAGAGTTGTTGAAAAAAAAAAAAGTTTGTCTTGATGCTTGCATCTCCATGATATGATATTTTTGTTTGAAAAAAAACACAAAACAAAACTGTAACATGACCTTGTTTTTAAGGGTAAATATTATTTCTTTATGTGGTAATATTATTTCTTTAAAGGGGGGAATATGTGATGTTATGAGTAAAATAAAATAAGAACTTCATTACCCAGCATGCCACAGTAGTTTGTAGTTGAGAGTGCAAGCACGAAGTAAAGAGTCCTCAAGTTCTAGCCAACACGCCTCGTCTCCTTTATTATATATTACAAGAGACAACACAGGTTCCTTTCAGAAGTTAAAAAATATAAATGTAATCTACATCGATTAAAGAGTGGCGTCGTTAAAATTGTCTCTTAATTAAACAAGAACTGAATATTGCCGTGGCCCTAGCGAATCAGGGCACAGAACACTAGTGGGGTGTTAGCCAATGAGAGGTGCCGTTTTTGACCGTCGTGACGTCAACGGCTTGCTGCGCAACATATCTCGCTCTTTAATGACTGGGCCTGAACGCGAGCGGACGTATTCTTCGGCTCCTGCAAAGAGGTGTTCCGGGAGAAAGAGAGACTCGTTCTACGCAGTGAGTGTGCTCAGAGGCTTGAATGTTATGCGCGTTCGCTTAAAATCACTTGTTCCTGGCTAACGTAGCTGTTAGCTTTCCGTACCGCCGGGATTTCGCCGACCGTGTAACGTCGTCAGAGTCTTGTTCAACATTCTTCTGGTGAGTGTACATGAATGTGAATAATGTTTCACAGGATGTGCAATTAAGTACCTGATATCTTACTGTAGTTACTTTATTGTCGGCGCTCGTGTGCTCTCGGCCCTATTAGGTTGGGTCTTTTGCGGAGTTCTGATTGAGGACAGCGCTTGGATTAGCGTGTCTTCAGTGGAGTGGATTCCACTTACAGGTAAGATCTGGCCGCCCGAACCCGACCCGGGCCCTAAAATGTCAATCATTGCTTCGGGTTCGGGTCGGTTCGGGCTTCTCTCTCCCTGACTTTTTTTTTCATAGTCTCTCTGCTTCGCTCTCTAAAAGTGCCGCATTAGATTCTTAAGGACGTACTGCTGTTGTGGTTAACGGCCCTATTTTAAACCCCTCAAAATGACGGAGGGCCTTAAATTTTCCACGTTCACTCTTAAAAAAAAATAAATAAAAAAAAAGGCCGTCAATGATGGAAAATTGTCGGTTAATGTAATCTCTTCAGAAACAGAAATATAAAAGATGTACATGTTTATACAGTCTTGTTTAACTGAGATTTTGTTGCAAATGACAGGCTTTGTTATCAGAAATCACACCACCGTCTCCCGAGTCCTCACGAATAAAATATGAAATCTCGGGTTTGCTTCGGGCTCGGGCCTGCGAATCAAGTTACGTGATTGGGCTCGGGTCGCCTTAAATACCCTCTGGCCCGGTCGGGTCGGGCTCGATTTTTTTAGGACCGATCTTAGCTCTAATTCCACTACGGTGCCCTGACTTCCGACAATGCTGGAAAAGGGGTACAGTAGTGGTGGCGAGCCAACCAAAAGAATATATATTACTGTTTATAAACTGTTTTTTTAATTTTTAGTGTTTGTAATGTTTAGAGGAAATTATTTTGTAAGACGAGTTGATGAGAATGTTTTGTGTTTAGTTATTTAACTCGGATGGAAAGAAAAAAAATAACCAAACCTCACACCGGTGTTGAGAAAGGTGATCACCAATTATTTTGCTTTAAGGAAAGGTCAACTAAGAGGTTGAGATTAAGGTGTATTTATTTTTCCACAGTTTCCTGTGACAATAATTTTGTTGTCATGTGTTTGTTTGACATAAAAATTACTTGTTTTTACAACCGTTGTCTTGTTTCTTTGCCCATGCTACCCCCTCAATGTTGACATCATTGGCTCCCGTGAACCGAATTGAGTATCCCCTTACTGGTCCCAAGAGATACCCGTTGTCCGCACCAGAGTGTTTTATCATCATTACGTCAACGTCATATCAGAATCATCTCTATAGGCCAAGTATGTAGAACACACAAGGCATTTGACACGGTATAACACGCTGCATTAGTATCATCATAAAAGGGACATGACAAATAGTATGAAAGGACATTTCGTAATGTAGTGACCCGTAGTGCGGTAGTACCACCCTGTGACAACTGTGAGACAAAGTGCAAAGTATTAAGCAGAGCTAAAATGATCAGTGGTAGAATACAATACTATAACAGTTGGTGCAGAAAATCATTGAACCATTTTAAAGTGACTAGTAGCAGTATTTGTTTACAAGAAGTGTGCAATTATGCAGATGTCCTTGAGCGCTTTAAAGTGTCTGGTGCGGTGGAGTATAAATCAGTGACTGTTTAGGGAGTTAATGGCTAGAGGGAAGAAGCTGTGCAAGTGTCTGCTGGATTTGGTGCGCATGGATCGGAAGCGCCTGCCTGAGGGGAGTAGCTGGAAAAGGTGGTGGGCAGGGTGTGGTGGATCCAGTAGGATTTTCCGTGCCCTTGTTTTGATTCTTGCAGTGTGCAAGTCCTCAAGTGTGGGTAGGGCGGTGCCAATTATTTTTTCCGCCGTCCTAACTGTCCGTTTAAGTCGGATTTTGTCCATTTTTGTGGAGGCCCCAAACCAAACCGTGATAGAACACAGGATTGATTCGATGACTGCCGTGTAGAACTCCAACATTTATAAAACAGACGTAGCCCTTGTTACAAATGGTTGCCGCTTCCATGGTCCTGCTGTCCTGCACAAAGCAAAAAAAAAGGCTCCAGTGCCGGAATTTGCAAGCAAGGCCTGAAAAACCTCGCGGTGTCGCTCCCATTGTCTGTCGAACGTTGCCTCGGCAATGCGCAACTGTCTGGAAGTGATCTGATCCGCTCCCCTTGCCGCTTTGCACTTTTTTTCAGGGCCGAGAGTGGTGTGGATTAAAAGCAAGAGCTGAAAAAAAATCACCGCGCACATGCGCAATGTCCGGAAATTAATGGTTGCCGCTTCCTTGGTCCTGCTGTCGCTGCGCAAAGCAAAAAAAAAAATCCATTAAATGGCAAAAAGTGATCTTCACAGGAATGCCTTTGTGTTACTGCTAATTTTTTGAGTTATATAAGAACTAATATTTTTGTTCAGCCCTGCCGCGTCCTAGTTGCGGCTAGACAGACAGACAACTCCTTCAATGCCCATACCGTTGATATTTCCAGCGATTTATTCATCAGCAACTCAAGAAGGTGTAAAACTGGAACAAACTTAATACATAAAACACTTAGATGTTGTTTAAAATGAAACGTGACAAAATAATGTGCCCCACTTGGTCCAACATTAAACGAACGTCTATCGTTTGGAGATTCTCCGTGCAACATTAAACTCTAAGTGTTTCACTCCACAACGTCCGGTGTATCCTTCACAATAATTCATTAACCTTACAAAATAAACCAGGTCTGTAGATATAGAAAATAGTAAACAAATATAACATGGCTCAATCAGGAGCCAGAACAATGATCATCTTGAAGATGTTTGCAATGACAAACTGTGACCAACAGACGTCAGTGATCGACTTTTCAGGGTAAGAAATAAAGGAAGGTGGTATTCTTTTAGGTTGTAATGACAAATTTTGACCACAAAAGGGCAGTGACGAACTTTTATTGTGAGCAAATTATCTTCCCAGGGGTGCCATTTTGTGTTCCTGCTGATTTTTCGATTGTCATCAGTAATCGTGTGGGATTCTTCAAGGATGTTGCAATGACAAACTATGACCAGCAGAGAGCAGTGACGGACTTCTGCCGTGCACGTCCCAATGGGCCTCTCGCAACTGAGGGCGAAGGTGGTCCATACGCTAGGTGGAAAAGGTGGGGAAGAGCGACATCTGTGAATTAATTGTATTCATGTTTTTGGTCAGAAATTGAAAGAAAAACGTCAAATGTCACAGGGTGGCCATTTTGTGTTCCTGCTGATTTTTCGAGGGCAATGCCAAATTGTATGTTCTTCTTTCAGAAGGTTGCATGGCAAATCTTGACCAGCAGACGGCAGTGATCGAAATGGCCGTACACGCCCAATTGGGTCTCTCTTGTTGGGTCAAAATAAATATGGTTTTCTTTCAAAAGGCTGCAACTACAAACTGTGACCAGCAGAGGGCAGAGAACGGATGTTTTCTCAATTACCATTTCCGGTTCAGGATCACGTGTGGCGGACAGCGAGGGAATAAGACAGAGAGAGACCCACAAAGAAAGATGACGAGAGAGACGAAACGGTCCTGTCTGAGCGACTTTATTTTAGTTTCTCTACTTTCGGTTGAAGAAGGTGCACACGGTATGTTATTTCTGCTTTTTTCATGTCTTGTTAAACAAGTGTTTGTTTATGTTAAACTGTGTTTTAGTTTTCACGGTGTTCCACGAATAAACGTTTTGGACGTCAGTTCGAGGTGTCGTCCTTGACCGGGGTAGATACATAGGGTAATAAGAAATAATATGGTACTCCTTCAGACGGTGGCAGTGTCTAACTCTGACGAGCAGAGGGAAGCTTTCGACGCTTCCTGTGCACGGCCAAAGAGGACTCTCGCGTTTGAGAGCTAAGAAGAGCCACACACAAGGTGGAAACAGAGGTGAAGAACGACCGTTGTAAATTCATTGGAACGTTGTTTGTGATCAGAAAAAAAAATGTCACAAAATGATCTTAACAGGGCGGCTTTCATGTGTTACTGCTGATTTTTCGAGGGAAAAAAGAACTACTGTACTAGTAATATGATCGTTTTAAAGAGGTTTGCAATGACAAACTGACCAACAGTTGGCAGTGATCTACTTTTCAGGGTAAGAAATAAAGGAAGGTGGTACTGTTTTCTTTTAGAAGGTGGCAATGACAAATTAAGACCAAAAGAGGGCAGTGACGGACTTTTATTGTGCGCGTGCCCCGGGGCTCTTCTCGAAATTGAGAGCGAAGAAGATTCAGACAAGGTGGAAACAAACAGTGGTGAAGAGCGAACGTTGTGAATTAATAGCAATGTTTCTGGGATTTAGACTTTAAAAAATCCATCAAATGTCACAAAATTACCCCCACAGGCTGGCCATTTTGTGTTCCTGCTGATCTTTAGGGAAATAAGAACTAATATGATCATCTTGAAGAGGTTTGCAATGACAAACTGTGACCAACAGAAAGCAGTGATCCGACTTTTCAGGGTAAGAAATAAAGGAAGGTGGTAATGACAAATTATGACCAAAAGAGGACAATGACGGATTTCGATTGTGCGCGTCCCACCGGGGCTCTTCTCGCAATTGAGAGCGAAGAAGATCCAAACAAGGTGGAAACAGTGAAGAAGAGCAAACGTTGTGAATTAATAGCAATGTTTCTAAGATTCAGAAAAGAAAAAAAAATCCATCAAATGTCACAAAATTATGTGGGAGACTGCTTATGTTATTCACTTGATTTTCTGTTTTTTTTGTTGCATATTTTTGCTTTCCCGAGTGTCTTTGAAGTTTTTTCTGGGGCGGTCTTCGAACACCTCTCGCGTCGAATGGCAGTTGACAAGGCGCGTGGTCCAACATTGATGTGTCTTTGTTCGCTCCAGTGTGAAACGAATCAAAAAAGTGAATCATCTAAAAACCACCACGGCAGCTCTGTTTCCTTCGGAGCTGCAACATATTTTGGTGAGCTAGCCAGGAGAAGGGTTCTTCGTGACCGGTGGGAGTTACAGTTAGCAACGACTGTTAGCGCTCTACGCACCGCCGAAGAGGGCCCCTCTCCAACGAACCCGGATATTTCTGAAAGACGGATCCGCTTGTGAGTAAAAAAGATGGCGTGCGAAGCCCTAAGGGACCAAGTTACCACCACGCTGTGCAAGCTAAGTTGGGATCAACTAATGGAGGTGTGTAACTTTCTGAAGTGCCTTGGTGTCGATGACGAGGAAAGGGAGACTATCAACGGCAACAGTCGGCGAGAGTTAAGGAAACGGATTGAAAACAAACTGGATGAACGTGAGCAAAGCCATAAATCGGACGATGAAGTACAGTTTATTCATGAACTTTTATCATTTGTCGAAGAAATGCTGTCGCAAGGCGATGCTCGCGAGTGGCGCTCTTTTTCCCGCTCCACGCATGCGGCCCACCAACACGACGAGTTGCGGGAAGAAATACAAGCGTTACAAGGAAAATTAGTGATGGGTCCAGCGACACCGATGCATCAACGCATGTGTCAGGCTCACAGAGCAATCCACGTGTCTGTGCGTGTGCTGCTTCATTACATCACGTGATCGACACGTGAACTGTGTCGTGCTGCCTCGACACAGTCTAGGCTGCGTCAACGTAGCAAAAGCCTGCCACACGGTGTTTATAAGGAAGTGCGTCTGGCGAGAGATGCCGCCTGCCGACACAAGCCAGACCTCACCCTCGCTTGAATAAAAATATATATTTAGGCAAAAATGAAAACACACATTAGCAGAAAAACGTGTCCGTTTGACTTCGAGCGTCGTGTTGGCTGTCATATACTGTAATAGGCTATTATTATATGAGAAGTGCTTTATGTAAGTTTGTACTGTACTGTACGTCATACTGCAGTTGATTGAGAGGTCCCGCCTCTGAGGGGGAGTTCCAGAAAGTGACTGCGAGTGAGCACACCGCATTTTTGACGACTCTGCCACGTTGTTATTAAAAGTCACATGAAACGTAAACCTTGTCTGCTGACCATCATTCCATCGGCTCGGCTAGCTTAGCTGTTAGCTGTCGTAGTTCAAATCCTCTTTAAGATGTGGCGTGGGTTGCGTCAGCGCCGTGAGTATGTGCTCGCTCTCACGCGCGCACAGCAGAGAGCATCGGACTCGACTGCTGCTGAGACGCGTTTCACTCGAGTGACGTTGTTACTGTATGTGCATATGATGGAGCACCTTCCGGGCAAACGCAAATTGTCCGCCTTGTAGAGCCATTTTGATCTCCTTTTGGAGAATAAGGTATTTATTCAAATCTCCTTGTCTCACCAAGTGCCTCTCGGATTTTTGACATGTCTTATTCCATTGTGTGTGTGTGTTCTCCACAGCAGGGGAAATGGCCTGCAAGAAAGGCAAGCATCCTCATTCACATGATTTCCACATTATTGAAACACATTGAATGGTACAATATGAATGCATGGATGTGAATGATATTGTATACACTTCATCATATCGTCCTGACTACCAGGGGAAAAAAATGTTGTCCAATCACATTTATTTTGAAATTCCACAATCTATGTGAAGTAATTTGACTACTCCAAAAGACATTTTTGAAATTCCACTACATTTTTTAAACGTTTGGCTGTTAACTGAAAGGTTGTTGGTTCAATACCACCCAAGGTCGCTTTTTGTTTGCTTGTGTTTAGGCAGGATTGTCTTGCACGTTAAAAATTAAAACTAAATACATGTCTAATGAACAAATGTCTCTCTGGCGCAATCGGTTAGCACATTCGGCTGTTGACCAAATGGTTGGTGGTTCAAGCCCACCCAGGAACGCTTTAGATTTGCTTGTGTTTTTAGGCAGGAATTGTCTTGCACGTTAGAAATTAAAACTGAATATATATCTCAAGAAAAAATCTCTCTGTGACGCAATCGGTTAGCACGTTTGGCTGTTGACCAAATGGTTGGTGTTTCAAGCCCACGAAGGAGACGCTTTACTTTTGCTCTTGTTTTTAGGCGGGATTGTCTTGCACGTTAGAAATTGAATCTGAATATATATCTGAAGCACAAATGTCTCTGTGGCGCAATCGATTAGCGTGTTTGGCTGTTAACCAAAAGGTTGGTGGTTCAACCCCACCCAGGGTTGCTTTACTTTTGTTTGTGTTTAGGCAGGATTGTCTTGCACGTTAGAAATTGAAACTGAATACACGTCTCTTGAACAAATGTCTCTGTGGTGCAATTGGTTAGCCCATTCAGCTGATCACCGAAAGGTTGGTAGTTCAAGCCCACCCAGAGTCGCTTTACTTTTGCTCATGTTTTTAGGCAGGATTGTCTTGCATGTTGGAAATTAAAACTAAATATATACATTCAAACCTCGGTTTTCGTATTTAATCCGTTCCAGAAGACTGTTCGGAAACCGAATTGTTCGGAAACCTAAACCATGTTTCCCATTGAAATCAATGTAAAATGTTTTAATCCGTCAAGAAAACAACTTTTTTAAACCACTTTTTTTTTTACAATTTCACACCATAAACTGTACAAATGTAATGGGAGATGACTAATTTTAACATTAACATAGTAACATAAAAATTGAAGGAACATCTCTCTCTCTATCTGTCATGGGGCATGCGCCTCTCCCAGCTGTCAGCAGGCAGTAGGCGGGGCATTGCGGCATCCCGAACTCCTTCGCCAACACAGACACACGCACACCTGACTCATATTTTGCGATTAAATCGTTCTTAAATTCTATAGTTTTGCACCCTATTTTCCTCTTTTCTTCACCAGGTTCACCACTTCCACTTGCTTTCTTTGGTGCCATGATTAGGGGCTGATACACGATGCAAAAATAACAGTCCAATATAACGTAGTTCTCACCAAACACGTCTGCTTTTTAAAAAAAAACATTCTTAATCGAACAATACAAACTCGTCTGCTCACAAGCTGTTTCTGTACGATTATTACACCGGACACCAGTGTTCATTATGTGCCGCTGCATTGAAAAATGCCGGCCGTTTAACAAACGCACGTCCCCCCCCCCCCCCCCCCCCGTGCTGCCAGGGCAAACCATTATTAAAAGAGGGGGATTTCACTCGCGCTAACAGAAGCATCTCACCAAACACGTCTGCTTTTTTTTATTGAACAATACAAAAACGTCTGCTCACAATGGTTGCTTCCCGTGTAGCGACGCGACACGAGGGAGCGCAGCGACAGGAGGGAGCGTCACTTCACTCTTCTCTGCTTTGCTACCTCCTCTCGGCTTCGCTACCTCGCGAAGCTATACGAGGTAGCGTTGCTACACGAGCTAGCGAAGCCGAGAGGAGTGAAGTGACGCATTCAAGTGCGCTCAGTTAGTTCGAGAACCGAAATTAGTTCGTCATCCGAGGCATAAAAAAATCGAAATTTTAGTTCGAAAACCGAATTGTACGAGAACCGAGACGTATGAGAACCGAGGTTTGACTCTATCTGAAGAACAAATGTCTCTGTGGCGCAATCAATTAGCGTGTTTGGCTGTTAACCAAAAGGTTTGTGGTTCACCCCCACCCAGGGTTGCTTTACTTTTGCTTGTTTAGGCAGGATTGTCTTGTACGTTAAAAATTAAAACTAAATACATGTCTTAAGGACAAATGTCTCTGTGGCGCAATGGGTTCGTATGTTCGGCTGTTGACCAAATGGTTGATGGTTCAAGCCCACCCAGGGTTGCTTTACTTTTGCTTGTGTTTAGGCAGGATTGTCTTGCACGTTAGAAAAATTGCAACTGAATACATGGCTGATGAACGCATGTCTCTGTGACCCAATTGGTTAGCATGTTTGACTGTTAACCAAAAGGTTGGTGGTTCAAGCCCACCCAGGAATGCTTTGGATTTGCTTGTGTTTTTAGGCGGGATTGTCTTGCACGTTAGAAATTGAAACTGAATATATATCTGGGGAACACATGTCTCTGTGGCACAGTCGGTTCGCATGTTCTGCTGTTAACCGAAAGGTTAGTGGTACAAAATCCGTGTATCATTCGTTCTTTCGTTTTTCAACTGCCAATCGAAAACCAAAAATTAAAAAGGAGACTGACAATTTCGTTTTTCGTTTTCTTAATCCAACATGAAAAACGAATATATGCCTGTTTTTTCATATTTCGATTTTAGGCTCAGATCAAAAATACGAAACGGAAAAACGGGCCACTTGACTGAATTTGATTTTTATATTTCATCGTTTGTATTTACGTGACCCGGAAGGTCTGTGGGCTAATGAGAATTACGAAGTTCTGCGCGCAGCAGTTCATGTAGTGCAGTGGCGGCATGGCGGCGATGGAACAACACTCTACGATAGTCAAACAGTTATTCAACAGCGGTTTGACCCACGCCGAAATTTCTTCGAAGTTGCAGCAGATGGGCATTCGGCAATGCTCGGAAATGAGCGTCAGAAGATTCTGTGCTCAGCAAAAACTGAGGAGAAAAGGGCATTTGTCGGATGCGGAGCTGGAAAGTGCGTTGCTTCGATCAATATATGAGGTAGGTTTTCTTTCAGATTTACACTTATGGCTACCATGTTGTAAATGTTAGCCATATAGACAACACTAGTCAATGTGTAATCTCGTGACAGACAGGACCATCATATGGCCGGAAATTCATGACCGGCTACCTGTCCACGTTGGGACTGCATGCGGGAGAGGGTCGGGTTGGAAGAACGCTAAGAGAGCTCCATCAGCCGTACCATGAATACCGGCGTCAGGTGATGCTTGTCCTTTAGTAATAGAATTGCCAACATTCTAATCATCATAATCATAGGTCCCAGGCCGTCATGTAGGCTATCGTAATTGTTTTAGTTGTTCGGATTGAGAGCTGTCAATCACTCAGATTAAGTGATTGACAGCTGTCTTGTCCTGTGTTTACGTCACTCACGTCTCAGTTGAAGCGACACAAGAGATGATGATGTTGTTCACTGGATCATATTCATTTATTTATTTCCTATGTCAGTTTATTGTCAACGCGAAATTGCTCTATGTGGAGATGACGTAGTTTACATAGACTCAGAGATTACTGGGCTGGGATAGCTCCGAGCTATGAAAATAATTAATAAGGATGACTACATGGCATAACCAACTGGATCCAACACATGATAGTCTGGGTAGATGATAGTCTGAGAAATACCTACACGGATAACCTGCTTTCATGTTTATGCAGCTGCAGCTTCAGCAGTTTCATCATTGTATTGAGCCAACATCCACCCTTCTCTGTCTCACGTTCTGAGAACTTTCCTGGACATAACCTATATTCAGATTATTTTTCATTCTGTTATTATTATTTGTAATTGTAATTTGTAATTATTATTTCATTTTTTCCCTAGGGTGCTCGTAATTTAAATCCAATTCCCTACCATGCTGAATATATGGGTCATAAACTTCATCTCGACCAAAACGAAAAGCTTGGGATGTTTGGCGTCGTCCATGTCTTGGCTGTTGATGGCTACAGCAGCAAAATTGTCGCACATTCGACCATGCCAGTGAAAAACAATCTTGTGATTTATGAGGATGTGTACAGGTGAATATGTTCACAACCACTGTTATTAGAGTCATAACCTTTCTGGCCTGCATTATCTTTTAAATTCACACTCTTATTGATTTAGCTAAAATTATTGCAGTAACAACATTAGCTTGATTTTTTTCACCCAGATCTGCAGTCGTGAATTATGGCATGTGGGACCAAGTTCGGGTTGATCACGGCAGGGAGTTTTACCTGAGTCTTTACATGCAGGAGATGTTGTCAGGCTACAGACACAACCTCAGCAGGCCACCATACCTCCAAACCACATCAAAAAGGGTGAGTGTTGTGTAAAGGATAGTATATTAAGATGACTCAGATAAAAAAACAATTATGAATGTGAAGTTTTTTTGTTGTTGTTTCTCCCTTTCCCTGAAATATACCATTTGGAATTTTGATGAACAGAACCTTCGAGTGGAGAGGATGTGGCCAGAGGTGAACAATCGTGTAAACTATCCACTGAAACGGGCTCTAGTGCACCTGCTTGACCAAGAGGTTGTGAACATGGAGGACAACCTCACGAGATTCTGCATCTCAAACCTGACATGTCAAGTAAGCCAAATTGGACTTCACAGAGTGGTGGGTTCATGGAATGCACACAAGATCCCAGGTATATATAATAATTATTTACAATTAAGAAATATTGATCTTTTCCCTGTCCCAATCCATCTGACCTATTGCTTTGATTCCATATCTTAGGTCGAGGAATACCTAATGAATTGGCAGCAGATGGCTGCCGAGCTAGAGTTACAGAGGAGCTGCTGCCATGTGCTTCTGGTGTGGCAAACATGTATGAGCAAGACTTGGGATCTTTGCTGACTTGGGAGTCCTCTTTTGGAGCTGATCCATTTTCCTCAGACGAGGGTAGATGTCAGGCAGAACAGAGCTTTGCAGAGAACTACCCTGATATCTCTCTTCTTTTTAATCATGTGGTCAACAATGATGATGGTCCTTTCCAAGATGCTTTAATCTGCCTAATGAATGCAGCTGCAAGATATGTATGAAAAATTAAAACTTAGTTGTGCTTGCTCGCAGTCTGTGATGTTCTTGAGTAACTGAATAAGCAAATTAGTTCTTTTTTCTACATTTTGAAGACCTAAGTGATTAATATTTTACAAATCTGTCATGTGTCCCTCTATTGTAAAATGAATAATTTGGCAAATAAAAATGTATTTCTTTGAATAGTTTTATTTAACATTTCAAGTCTTACACGGAATAGAAAAATATTAAATTTGTGTGATGAGACTCAGCTGTAATAGAAAAAGTGCAGCAGCACAACCAAGTCCTCAGTGTATAAAATTCTTAATACTTCTGGAAAACATTCACAAGTAAAACATAAAACAGTGCAAATATGCGATACCTGAGCACAACTGTCAAGAGACACTGAGAATAGATGAAATGTCTGTGCATCTAATTATTTTAAGTCAAAAGTGCTTTGAATGCAAAAAACAGTCAAGTGGAAACAATCTGAACAATTGACAGCATGACTAGATACTGTATAGTATAACTAGAACAATGTGTTTTCCAGCACAGCCAATGCATCAGACAGTCCGGAGAGTTTTTGCATATTGAGGTCAAACTCATCCCCTCGACATTTTGGGCAAGTTGAGGAATTTTTCTGCCATTGTTCAATGCAGATCCTGCAGCCAACAATGCTCTGGCAACACGATGACACCATGGGCTCAACCACTAGACCTGCAAATGTGATTCAGAAAAAAAAAAAATTAATACAGAAAGTGCAAAATTATCTTTTTTCTTTTTGGACATGGGTAGTTGAGCTGTACAGACATCTGTCTATAAAAGACAAAACTTTCATTTACCCTTGCAGATGATGCAGGCAAAGGCATCTCTTAAAGCAGCTGCTTCCACCTCTGTGAAGGACAGTGTTGTTCTTCGGTTGGACTGGTTTGTTAGCTCCTTTATTTGAGTTGATACCTCCTTGAGCCCCTGTGCTGCCAGGACCACCTCTTCAATTGAAGCAATCACTGAATCAAGGCTGTGATCATCTCGCCGGCTGAAAAACATGCAAAATTTATGTTATAACCTATTAATTCTCAACAAAATCCTAATCAGTAAAAATACAATCACAACTACGTGGTAATTCCTGGTGCCTATTATATTTCACCTCAGTCTCCTCTTTTTGCTCTTTAACTCCTGGAAATCTCCTTCTTTCACAGCAACTATTTTCCTTGCATTTTGCTTCCAAAAGGATGAACCTGATAAGAAAATAGTGTATTAAATAGTACATGACATATATGAATTTCAGAAAATATTT
This sequence comes from Hippocampus abdominalis, assembly GCA_018466805.1. Lineage (NCBI taxonomy): Eukaryota > Metazoa > Chordata > Actinopteri > Syngnathiformes > Syngnathidae > Hippocampus > Hippocampus abdominalis. The sequence continues at coordinate 2,086,803 of CM031701.1, read as the reverse complement.
GTTTTTATTTAACAATTTACCTCTGGTTCCCTTGGTGTCCATGATCTCATTACCCTGACCATCCGTAAGGATCACTGACTCTTGTTGTTCAAGGGCATCATGCACCTTAGCTGTGATGCCCATTACAGAGGCCTCAAATTCTGAGAATCTAACTGTCAGGGTTTTGCTTGTTTCCAGTCTTCCATCCACAACATCAGCAATGAGAATAGTCCTGAATATAAAAATAATTTAGAAATTCATTTAATAAAGAGTCATTTATTCATTTTTTGTAATACAGATAGATAGATAGATAGATAGATAGATTCATTCAATCCATCATATATTAACCAGATGCACATATCTTAGTATTTGGCGACCTTTGGAATGTGTTTGCCATGGGTGCTCTTGGAGAGGGCCTTGCAGTTGGAACTGAGCTGAGAGATGAACCTGCAGCAGCACTGACTGGTCGGCGGAAGGCGAAACGGGTAGGCAATTGTCCAGGCACACTCATCGGCTCCCCCATATCAATGCTCTCCCCATGTACCTCATAATGTCCCCTTAATGTGAGGTCCATGGTTGCAAATTGACCATCACCTCTGGGGAATATAGCCATATTGCTATCATCCGTGAAGTAGAGAGAAGAGCTCAAAACCTTTGGGAAAAAAAGAGGGTAAGGTTTATGAAAATGTGGGCTGGTCTTCTATATATCGTCTAGATCTCTAACAATAGATTGATAATAATAGTAATATGTGACATTACGCAGCAGAACGCAGCAACGTCTGCCGTTGATTATATTTATTGGCGGGGAAAACTTTTCGGAGACACCCGCTGGTCGGTGATCAATCGCCGATCGATCGCGCGCAACTCCCCCTCTCCTCCCGGTTGCTGACTGCTGCCCCACCTCTCCTCCCCCCAGTAGCATAACACGACATACTGCCAGAAAAACGCTATCCGAAAATAGGCAACCAAACGCGGACAACGCAGTAGATGTTACTGGTTCAAACACGTTACGCGGTCTATGTTACGTTGAGCATTAAGGTTAGCAATTGCAGCTAAAGCTGTGTAACGAGAGTCACCCCAAGTGCCAAAATGGCTGCTGTGAATCAGTCGACGCACCTCAAATTAGCGTGTTGAGGTGCGATGAGCGGTGCAACATGGGTCCAATTTCACAAAAAAGTTATTTGTCAAAATATTTACCTGGAAAATTCTGCTGATTTTGTCAGCATTCATATCCTCCTCCTTCAGGGTGAGACGCTTGGCTCCTCGAAACAAGACATAGCTATCCATGGCTGCGATATGTACCTCTCGTAGTACCTGAATGCTGGTAATTCTCATTAGCCCACAGAACTTCCGGGTCACGTAAATACAAACGATGAAATATAAAAATCAAATTCAGTCAAGTGGCCCGTTTTTCCGTTTCGTATTTTTGATCTGAGCCTAAAATCGAAATATGAAAAAACAGGCAAATATTCGTTTTTCATGTTTGATTAAGAAAACGAAAAACGAAATTGTCAGTCTCCTTTTTAATTTTTTGTTTTCGATTGGCAGTTGAAAAACGAAAGAACGAATGATACACGGATTGTACAAGTCCACTCAGGTACGTTTTAGTCTTGGTTTGTTTTTAGGCAGGATTGTCTTGCATATTAGAAATTAAAACTAAATATATATGTGAAGAATACATGTCTCTGTGGCGCAGTTGGTTAGCATGTTTGGCTGTCAACTGAGAGGTTGGTGGTTCAAGCCCACCCAGGGTAGCTTTACTTTTGCTCGTGTTTTTAGGCCGGATTGTCTTGCATGTTAGAAATTAAAACTAAATATATATCTGATGAACAAATGTCTCTGTGGCGCAATCGGTTAGCGTGTTTGGCTGTTAACTGAAAGGTTGGCGGTTCAATCCCACCCATGGTTGCTTTACTTCTGCTTGTGTTTAGGCAGGATTGTCTTGCACGTTAGAAATTGCAACTGAATACAGGGCTCATTAACGCATGTCTCTGTGGCGCAATTGGTTAGCATGTTTGACTGTTAACCAAAAGGTTGGTGGTTCAAGCCCACCCAAGCGTTAGATTTGCTCGTGTTTTTAGTCAGGATTGTCTTGCATGTTAGAAGATATAAAACTAAATATATATCTGAAGAGCAAATGTGTCTGTGGTGCAATCGGTTAGCGTGTTTCACTGTAAACTAAAAGGTTGGTGGTGCAAGCCCACCCAGAGTCGCTTTACTTTTGCTCATGTTTTTAGGCAGGATTGTCTTGCATGTTAGAAATTGAAACTAAATATATATCTGAAGAACAAGTGTCTCTGTGGTGCAGTCGGTTAGTGCGTTTGGTTGTTAATTGAAAGGTTGGTGGTTCAAGCCCATTTATGAATGATTTGAATTTGCTTGTGTTTTTAGGCAGGATTTTATTGCACGTTAGAAATTGAAACTGAATATATATCTGAGGAACAAATGTCTCTGTTGCGCAATCGGTTAGCGTGTTTGGCTGTTAACTGAAAGTTTGGCGGTTCAATCCCACCCATGGTTGCTTTACTTCTGCTTGTGTTTAGGCAGGATTGTCTTGCACGTCAGAAATTGCAACTGAATACATGGCTCATGAACCCATGTCTCTGTGGCGCAATTGGTTAGCATGTTTGACCGTTAAGCAAAAGGTTGGTAGTTCAAGCCCACCCAGCAATGCTTTAGATTTGCTCTTGTTTTTAGTCAGGATTGTCTTGCATGTTAGAAATTGAAACTAAATATATATATGAAGAACAAATGTCTCTGTGGCGCAATCGGTTCGCATGTTCTGCTGTTAACCGAAAGGTTTGTGGTACAAGTCCACTCAGGTATGCTTTAGTTTTGGTGTTTTTAGGCAGGAATGTCTTGCATATTAGAAATTAAAACTAAATATATATGTGAAGAATACATGTCTCTGTGGCGCAGTTGGTTAGCATGTTTGGCTGTCAACTGAGAGCTTGGTGGTTCAAGCCCACCCAGGGTAGCTTTACTTTTGCTCGTGTTTTTAGGCCGGATTGTCTTGCATGTTAGAAATTAAAACTAAATATATATCTGATGAACAAATGTCTCTGTGGCGCAATCGGTTAGCGTGTTTGGCTGTTAACTGAAAGTTTGGCGGTTCAATCCCACCCATGGTTGCTTTACTTCTGCTTGTGTTTAGGCAGGATTGTCTTGCACGTTAGAAATTGCAACTGAATACATGGCTCATGAACGCATGTCTCTGTGGCGCAATTGGTTAGCAAGTTTGACTGTTAACCAAAAGGTCGGTGGTTCAAGCCCACCCAGGAATGCTTTAAATTTGCTCGTGTTTTTAGTCAGGATTGTCTTGCATGTTAGAAGATGTAAAGCTAAATATATATCTGAAGAGCAAATGTGTCTGTGGTGCAATCGGTTAGCGTGTTTGACGGTTAACTGAAAGGTTGGTGGTTCAAGCCCACCCAGGAATGATTTGGATTTGCTCTTGTTTTTAGTCAGGATTGTCTTGCATGTTAGAAGATATAAAGCTAAATATATATCTGAAGAGCAAATGTGTCTGTGGTGCAATCGGTTAGCGTGTTTGACGGTTAACTGAAAGGTTGGTGGTTCAAGCCCACCCAGGAATGCTTTAGATTTGCTCTTGTTTTTAATCAGGATTGTCTTGCATGTTAGAAGATATAAAGCTAAATATATATCTGAAGATCAAATGTGTCTGTGGTGCAATCGGTTAGCGTGTTTGACGGTTAACTGAAAGGTTGGTGGTTCAAGCCCACCCAGAATCGCTTTACTTTTGCTCGTGTTTTTAGGCAGGATTTTCTTGCATGTTAGAGATTGAAACTAAATATATATCTGAAAAACAAATGTCTCTGTGGCGCAATCGGTTAGCGTGTTTGGCTGTTAACTGAGAGGTTGGTGGTTCAAGCCCACCCAGGGTAGCTTTACTTTTGCTCGTGTTTTTAGGCCGGATTGTCTTGCATGTTAGAAATTAAAACTAAACATATATCTGAAGAACAAATGTCTCTGTGGCGCAATCGGTTAGCGTGTTTGGCTATTAACTGAAAGGTTGGTGGTTCAATCCCACCCAGGAATGATTTGGATTTGCTCGTGTTTTTAGGCAGGATTGTCTTGCACGTTAGAAATTGCAACTGAATACATGGCTCTTTAACGCATGTCTCTGTGGCGCAATTGGTTAACATGTTTGACTGTTAACCAAAAGGTTGGTGGTTCAAGCCCACCCAGGAATGCTTTAGATTTGCTTGTGTTTTTAGTCAGGATTGTCTTGCATGTTAGAAGATATAAAACTAAATATATATCTGAAGAGCAAATGTGTCTGTGGTGCAATCGGTTAGCGTGTTAACTGAAAGGTTGGTGGTTCAAGCCCACCCAGGGTAGCTTTACTTTCGCTAGTGTTTTTAGGCCGGATTGTCTTGCATGTTAGAAATTAAAACTAAATATATATCTGAAGAACAAATGTCTCTGTGGCGCAATCGGTTAGCGTGTTTGGCTGTTAACTGAAAGGTTGGTGGTTCAATCCCACCCACTGTTGCTTTACTTCTGCTTGTGTTTAGGCAGGATTGTCTTGCACGTCAGAAATTGCAACTGAATACATGGCTCATGAACCCATGTCTCTGTGGCGCAATTGGTTAGCATGTTTGACCGTTAACCAAAAGGTTGGTAGTTCAAGCCCACCCAGGAATGCTTTAGATTTGCTCTTGTTTTTAGCCAGGATTGTCTTGCATGTTAGAAATTGAAACTAAATATATATATGAAGAACAAATGTCTCTGTGGCGCAATCGGTTAGCATGTTCTGCTGTTAACCGAAAGGTTTGTGGTACAAGTCCACTCAGGTATGCTTTAGTTTTGGTGTGTTTTTAGGCAGGATTGTCTTGCATATATGAAATTAAAACTAAATATATATGTGAAGAATACATGTCTCTGTGGCGCAGTTGGTTAGCATGTTTGGCTGTCAACTGAGAGGTTGGTGGTTCAAGCCCACCCAGGGTAGCTTTACTTTTGCTCGTGTTTTTAGGCCGGATTGTCTTGCATGTTAGAAATTAAAACTAAATATATATCTGATGAACAAATGTCTCTGTGGCGCAATCGGTTAGCGTGTTTGGCTGTTAACTGAAAGGTTGGCGGTTCAATCCCACCCATGGTTGCTTTACTTCTGCTTGTGTTTAGGCAGGATTGTCTTGCACGTTAGAAATTGCAACTGAATACATGGCTCATGAACGCATGTCTCTGTGGCGCAATTGGTTAGCATGTTTGACTGTTAACCAAAAGGTCGGTGGTTCAAGCCCACCCAGGAATGCTTTAAATTTGCTCGTGTTTTTAGTCAGGATTGTCTTGCATGTTAGAAGATGTAAAGCTAAATATATATCTGAAGAGCAAATGTGTCTGTGGTGCAATCGGTTAGCGTGTTTGACGGTTAACTGAAAGGTTGGTGGTTCAAGCCCACCCAGGAATGATTTGGATTTGCTCTTGTTTTTAGTCAGGATTGTCTTGCATGTTAGAAGATATAAAGCTAAATATATATCTGAAGAGCAAATGTGTCTGTGGTGCAATCGGTTAGCGTGTTTGACGGTTAACTGAAAGGTTGGTGGTTCAAGCCCACCCAGGAATGCTTTAGATTTGCTCTTGTTTTTAGTCAGGATTGTCTTGCATGTTAGAAGATATAAAGCTAAATATATATCTGAAGATCAAATGTGTCTGTGGTGCAATCGGTTAGCGTGTTTGACGGTTAACTGAAAGGTTGGTGGTTCAAGCCCACCCAGAATCGCTTTACTTTTGCTCGTGTTTTTAGGCAGGATTTTCTTGCATGTTAGAGATTGAAACTAAATATATATCTGAAGAACAAATGTCTCTGTGGCGCAATCGGTTAGCGTGTTTGGCTGTCAACGGAGAGGTTGGTGGTTCAAGCTCACCCAGGGTAGCTTTACTTTTGCTCGTGTTTTTAGGCCGGATTGTCTTGCATGTTAGAAATTAAAACTAAACATATATCTGAAGAACAAATGTCTCTGTGGCGCAATCGGTTAGCGTGTTTGGCTGTTAACTGAAAGGTTGGTGGTTCAATCCCACCCAGGAATGATTTGGATTTGCTCGTGTGTTTAGGCAGGATTGTCTTGCACGTTAGAAATTGCAACTGAATACATGGCTCTTTAACGCATGTCTCTGTGGTGCAATTGGTTAGCATGTTTGACTGTTAACCAAAAGGTTGGTGGTTCAAGCCCATCCAGGAATGCTTTAGATTTGCTTGTGTTTTAGTCAGGATTGTCTTGCATGTTAGAAGATATAAAACTAAATATATATCTGAAGAGCAAATGTGTCTGTGGTGCAATCGGTTAGCGTGTTAACTGAAAGGTTGGTGGTTCAAGCCCACCCAGGGTAGCTTTACTTTCGCTCGTGTTTTTAGGCCGGATTGTCTTGCATGTTAGAAATTAAAACTAAATATATATCTCAAGAACAAATGTCTCTGTCGCGCAATCGGTTAGCGTGTTTGCCTGTTAACTGAAAGGTTGGTGGTTCAATCCCACCCATGGTTGCTTTACTTCTGCTTGTGTTTAGGCAGGATTGTCTTGCACGTCAGAAATTGCAACTGAATACATGGCTCATATACCCATGTCTCTGTGGCGCAATTGGTTAGCATGTTTGACTGTTAACCAAAAGGTTGGTAGTTCAAGCCCACCCAGGAATGCTTTAGATTTGCTCTTGTTTTTAGTCAGGATTGTCTTGCATGTTAGAAATTGAAACTAAATATATATATGAAGAACAAATGTCTCTGTGGCGCAATCGGTTCGCATGTTCTGCTGTTAACCGAAAGGTTTGTGGTACAAGTCCACTCAGGTATGCTTTAGTTTTGGTGTGTTTTTAGGCAGGATTGTCTTGCATATTAGAAATTAAAACTAAATATATATGTGAAGAATAAATGTCTCTGTGGCGCAGTTGGTTAGCATGTTTGGCTGTCAACTGAAAGGTTGGTGGATCAAGCCCCCCCAGGGTAGCTTTACTTTTGCTCGTGTTTTTAGGCCGGATTGTCTTGCATGTTAGAAATTAAAACTAAATATATATCTGAAGAACAAATGTCTCTGTGGCGCAATCGGTTAGCGTGTTTGGCTGTTAACTGAAAGGTTGGTGGTTCAATCCCACCCATGGTTGCTTTACTTCTGCTTGTGTTTAGGCAGGATTGTCTTGCACGTTAGAAATTGCAACTGAATACAGGGCTCATTAACGCATGTCTCTGTGGCGCAATTGGTTAGCATGTTTGACTGTTAACCAAAAGGTTGGTGGTTCAAGCCCACCCAAGCGTTAGATTTGCTCGTGTTTTTAGTCAGGATTGTCTTGCATGTTAGAAGATATAAAACTAAATATATATCTGAAGAGCAAATCTGTCTGTGGTGCAATCGGTTAGCGTGTTTCACTGTAAACTAAAAGGTTGGTGGTGCAAGCCCACCCAGAGTCGCTTTACTTTTGCTCATGTTTTTAGGCAGGATTGTCTTGCATGATAGAAATTGAAACTGAATATATATCTTCAGAGCAAATCTCTCTGTGGCGCAGTCGGTTAGCATGTTTGGCTGTCAACCAAAAGGTTGGTGGTTCAAGCCCACCCAGGAATGCTTTAGATTTACTCGTGTTTTTAGTCAGGATTGTCTTGCATGATAGAAATTGAAACTGAATAAATTGAATATATATCTGAAGAACAAATGTCTCTGTGGCGCATTCGGTTCGCGTGTTTGGCTGTTAACTGAAAGGTTGGTGGCTCAACCCCACCCCCAGTTGCTTTAGATTTGCTTGTGTTTAGGCAGGATTGTCTTGCACGTTAGAAATTGCAACTGAATACATGGCTCATGAACGCATGTCTCTGTGGCGCAATTGGTTAGCATGTTTGACTGTTAACCAACAGGTTGGTGGTTCAAGCCCACCCAGAGTCGCTTTACTTTTGCTCGTGTTTTTAGGCAGGATTGTCTTGCATGTTAGAAATTGAAACTAAATATATATCTGAAGAACAAATGTCTCTGTGGTGCAGTCGGTTAGTGCGTTTGGTTGTCAATTGAAAGGTTGGTGGTTCAAGCCCACCCATGAATGATTTGGATTTACTCGTGTTTTTAGGCAGGATTTTATTGCACGTTAGAAATTGAAACTGAATATATATCTGAGGAACAAATGTCTATGTGGTGCAGTCGATTCCCATGTTTGGCTGTTAACCGAAAGGTTGGTGGTTCAAGCCCACCCAGGAATGATTTGAATTTGCTCGTGTTTTTAGGCAGGATTGTCTTGCATGTTAGAAATTGAAACTGAATATATATCTGGGGAACACATGTCTCTGTGGCCCAGTCGCTTCGCATGTTCTGCTGTTAACCGAAAGGTTGGTGGTACAAGTCCACTCAGGTACGATTTAGTTTTGGTGTGTTTTTAGGCAGGATTGTCTTGCAAGTTAGAAGATATAAAACTAAATATATATGTGAAGAATAAATGTCTCTGTGTCGCAGTTGGTTATCATGTTTGGCTGTCAACTGAAAGGTTGGTGGTTCAAGCCCACCCAGGAATGCTTTAGATTTGCTCTTGTTTTTAGTCAGGATTGTCTTGCATGTTAGAAGATATAAAGCTAAATATATATCTGAAGAGCAAATGTGTCTGTGGTGCGATCGGTTAGCGTGTTTGACGGTTAACTGAAAGGTTGGTGGTTCAAGCCCACCCAGAGTCGCTTTACTTTTGCTCGTGTTTTTAGGCAGGATTTTCTTGCATGTTAGAATTTGAAACTAAATATATATCTGAAGAACAAATGTCTCTGTGGCGCAATCGGTTAGCGTGTTCTGCTGTTAACCGAAAGGTTAGTGGTACAAGTCCACTCAGGTACGCTTTAGTTTTGGTGTGTTTTTAGGTAGGATTGTCTTGCATATTAGAAATTAAAACTAAATATATATGTGAAGAATAAATGTCTTTGTGGCGCAGTTGGTTAGCATGTTTGGCTGTCAACTGAAAGGTTGGTGGTTCAAGCCTACCCAGGGTAGCTTTACTTTTGCTCGTGTTTTTAGGCCGATTGTCTTGCATGTTAGAAATTAAAACTAAATGTATATCTGAAGAACAAATGTCTCTGTGGCGCAATCGATTAGCGTGTTTGGCTGTCAACCAAAAGGTTGGTGGTTCAACCCCACCCAGGGTTGCTTTACTTTTGCTTGTGTTTAGGCAGGATTGTCTTGCACGTTAGAAATTGAAACTGAATACATGTCTCTTGAACAAATGTCTCTGTGGTGCAATTGGTTAGCGCATTCAGCTGATCACCCAAAGGTTGGTGGTTCAAGCCCACCCAGGGACGCTTTAGATTTGCTCACGTTTTTATGCAGGATTGTCTTGTATGTTAAAAATTAAAACTAAATACATGTCTTAAGGACAAATGTCTCTGTGGCGCAATGGGTTCGCATGTTCGGCTGTTGACCAAATGGTTGATGGTTCAAGCCCACCCAGGGACACTTTACAATTGCTCCTGTTTTTAGCCAGGATTGTCTTGCACGTTAGAAATTGAAACTGAATATATATCTGAGGAACAAATGTCTCTGTGGCGCAGTCGGTTAGTGCGGTTGGCTGTTAATTGAAAGGTTGGTGGTTCAAGCCCACCCATGAATGATTTGGATTTGCTCGTGTTTTTAGGCAGGAATGTATTGCACGTTATAAATTGAAACTGAATATATATCTGAGGAACAAATGTCTCTGTGGCGCAGTCGGTTCCCATATTTGGCTGTTAACTGAAAGGTTGGTGGCTCAAGCCCACCCAGGAATTATTTGGATTTGCTCGTGTTTTTAGGCAGGATTGTCTTGCACGTTAGAAATTAAAACTAAAAATATATATAAAGAATGAATGTCTCTGTGGCACAGTCGGTTAGCATGTTACGCTGTCAACTGAAAGCTTGGTGGTTCAAGCCCACCAAGGATACCTTTACTTTTGCTTGTGTTTTTAGGCGATTGTCTTGCATGTTAGAAATTAAAACTGAAGAGGGCGGCCCGGTAGGCCAGTGGTTAGCACGTCGGCTTCACAGTGCTGAGGTACCGGGTTCAAATCCAGCTCCGGCCTCCCTGTGTGGAGTTTGCATGTCCCTCCGGGCCTGCGTGGGTTTTCTCCAGGTGCTCCGGTTCCCTCCCACGTTCCAAAACATGCATGGCAGGCTGATTGGGCCCTCTAAATTGTCCCGAGGTATGGGTGTGAGCGTGGATGGTTGTTCGTCTCTGTGTGCCCTGCGATTGGCTGGCAACCAATTCAGGGTGTCCCCCGCCTACTTCCCGAAGACTGCTGGGATAGGCTCCGGCACCCCCCGCGACCCTAGTGAGGATAAAGCGGTTCGGAAAATGGATGGATGGATGGATATATCTGAAGAATAAATGTCTCTGTGGCGCAATCGGTTCGCGCGTTTATCTGTTAATTGAAAGATTTGTGGTTCAACCCCACCCACGGTTGCTTTACTTTTGCTTGTGTTTAGGCAGGATTGTCTTGCACGTTAGAAATTGAAACTGAATACATGGCTCATGAACAAATGTCTCGGTGGCGCAATTGGTTAGTGCATTCAGCTGATCACTGAAAGGTTGGTGGTTTAAGCCCATCCAGGAACGCTTTAGATTTGCTCGTGTTTTCAGGCAGGATTGTCTTGCACGTTAGAAATGAAAATTGAATTAATATCTGAAGAACAAATGTCTCTGTGGCGCAATCGGTTAGCGCATTCAGCTGATCACTGAAAGGTTGGTGCTTCAAACCCATCCAGGAACGCTTTAGACTTGCTCTTGTTTTCAGGCAGGTCTTGCACGTTAGAAATTAAAATTGAATTTATATCTGAAGAACAAATGTCTCCCTGGCGCAATTGGTTAGCGCGGTTGGCTGTGACCTGAAAGGTTGGTGGTTCAATCCCACACAGGGACACAGGACACATTTGACAATAAAGTTGTATTCAATTCAATTTATGTTTGCTTGTGTTTAGGCAGGATTTTCTTGTACGTTACAAAATTAAAACTAAATACTGTCTTCAGAATAAATGTCTTAAGAATAAATGTCTCTGTGGCGCAATCGGTTAGCACATTCGGATTTTGACCAAATGGTTGGTGTTTCAAGCCCACCCAGGGACGCTTTACATTTGCTCTTGTTTTTAGGCAGGATTGTCTTGCACGTTAGAAATTGAATCTGAATATATATCTATCCATCCATCCATCCATCTTCTACCGCTTATCCGAGGTCGGGTCGCGGGGGCTGCTGCCCCCACAACGTAGCCCCAGACAAGCGGTCGATGATGGATGGATGGAGTACAATCTATTTTCACCCCTGATTGATACCCCAATTTGATATTAATTATTGATTTAAGTAAGTAATCTTAACTACTCTGACCATATTCTTTCCATCAATAGGCGTATGACAGAAACATTGCTCTCTGCCAATTTCATGCTCAGGAAAAAATATTGCATCTCATCATCGTAGTAGGCGAGACCAAACACTTTAGAGGCACATTTCTCAAGTCAAGACCTATAGAAATGATCCCTGAAAATAGAGTCTTAACTCTACATGGCGCAATGACAGGAAGCCACCTGGAAGACGACCACTGTCACTCAGAGGACAAACTTTTGCTCACACTCATCAAAACGAGCCAGCTCATGATTGGTCAAAAAATGAAGATATTTATGTCGCTCTGTCATTCGTTTTGCTAAACTAAAGAACATTACACACATACATATTTGCGATCTTAAGTAGTAAACATAGCCAAGATTGTGTTAATGAGTCCCGACCATCCTAGATTAGAAGAGTTAGATTACAAATTTAACAACATTAAGCAGGATGAGAACTACAACAATCTATGACCATTTTTGGGCAGCTAACAGCTAACCCACTAATGTTACGGAGAAGTGCGCAATACTGATTTATGGAAATTAACTCAAGCTTACCAGATGGCTAATACCATCTCAACTGTGATCATTAATAATCAGACTTTTGGTGAAATATTGAACAAACAGCTTTGAATCATCACACAGGCAAGATGCCAGCATTCATTTAGATTCACAACAGTTTACTGAAACCAGTTGACCATAACTACTCAGAACATACTCCTTCTATTAGTGCTCCATAACAGAGCACTGAACATTCATCAATGGCAGAAAGCATATGATATAATCATTGCTTTCTGCCATCTTCATGCTCAGGAAGATATATCGCATCTCTTCATCGTAGTTAACGAGACCAAACATTTTAGAAACACATTTCTTAAGTCAGGCACTATAGAAATGATTCCTGAAAGTATAGTCTTAACTCGAGATGACGCAATGACTGGAAGTCACCTGGAAGATTACCAATGTCACTTAGAGGACACACTCCTGCTCACACTCATCTAAAAGGACCAGAAAGTAATTTGAAGAATTATGGAGATGACCCCTGAAAGTCTAGCTTTAGGAACATAATTGCCAATTCAAGAACTCTGGAAATTACCTTGAGAAATGACATAACACCTGGCAACCTGGGAAGTAATTTGCAGAGAGAGAGAGAGAGAGAGACAGAGAGGGGGAGAGAGAGAGGGGGGGGGGGGGAGAGATAAAGAGAGACACGCACTCACACATAAGTACTGATGCTTCAAGGAAATGACATAATCCTCTTTGAAAACATTTGCGGCATGTGATTCAATGTGATTCACGAAAGCTTTACAGTATTTGCCAATCACGAAGTTTTAAGAATGTCCCACAAGGTGGGACACGCCCCACTGTAATATGATTGGCTGTACATTAAGAGGAGACGTTAGCTTCGATCAACCAATTATAGGACAGAAAAAACGTCCACGTCATTTCAATATCCAGAACCTTTTTGAAATTAGAGATAGTTGTTATAATTTAAGGGGTGCTAACCAATACAAAAAAATCCAAAACAAGAACAAACATCAAGCAAAGGTGTGCATCAGTAATAGGTGTCAATCTGTGGAATAATTTCGAAACGGACTTGAAAATGAGTAAATCGCTGGTTGAGTTCAAAAACAAATTAAAAAGATTAGTACAAAAAAACTACACAACTCAGAGTTAAGAAGATAAATTTGATATACTTATAAAATAGAGTAATACAACAGAATTACATTGATCAATTTATTAAATGTATTAAAGAAATGCAGTATTTATAATGAATATGATATATATAGGAGAAAGAATGAGTATATATATATACAAACCGACACATAAACAGTACACATAAGGGTAAAAGTATTTGATGATATGTAGATGTTATTCTTTTTCTTTTTCCTCTTTGTATTGAAAAAAGATCAATTCATATATTACTACATAACAAGGGGTAGGACTAGATAAGTTATTTACTTCTTCCTACTCCTTTGAACATAAAACTATGATGATGTCTTTATTTTTTCCTTTTAAATTTTTTACTTGCCTTCACTTTTGTCAATCTGTTATTGTATTGTATGTTCTATATGTTCAATAAACAAACAAAACAAACAACAACAAAAACTAACTTCAGACAGCACCTCTCACGGTTTACGGTGCTGCTTGTTTTTGCCGGGTCGTGTTTATTTCCGGTGATGAAGATATATTTTTTGTTACCAACTTTGAGGTTTGTGATTGGCTGTCATAACGTTGCGTCTGAGACATGCGTGAAATGCTACTCATGTTTTTCTCCATTTTTAAAATGTGTTTTTAATAGTTCTTTTTTCAGTCTCACGATGAGCCCAATTGACTTCAAACTAGGACATCGTAACTTCCAAATGAAGTGACTCGGCCGTGCCTACGATTGGCTGAGAGTGTCCGCTGCTTTACCCACAATCCTTTGTATCACGATAAAGTTTCCTATAAAGATGTAAACCACACACCAACACATTAGCATTGTTTGTACCGTCTAGATGTAATGAGAGTATAGCACATACTCATATCACGGGTTATCATTTTCAGTGATAAAAATAAATTTGACTCATTCGAGTGTGAGACCGTCACGTAAAATGGTATGGCTGGCAATCGTATTGCCCGTTTCGCCTCTCTACATTAGTTCACTCTTGTTTCTCTTCAGATCGCATAAATCTTTCGCCTTTTACTAAAGATTTCCGTGGGGAGGAACAGCAAGAGTACAGTCAAACCTTGGTTGTCGTACTTAATCCGTTCCAGAAAACTGTTCGGAAACCGGATTGTTCGGAAACCGAAACTATGTTTCCCATTGGAATCAATGTAAAATGTTTTAATCCGTTCCATGTCAAGAAAACAACTTTTTTGAACCCCTTTTTTTTTACAATTTCACACCATAAACTGTACAAATGTAATAGGAGAGCAGGTAATATGTAAAATACTGTACAAACAAACTGTAATATACTTTATTTTCACCAATTTTAACATTAACATAGTAACATAGAAATTGAAGGAACATCTCTCTCTCTTCCTGTCGTGGGGCGTGCGCCTGTCCCAGCTGTCAGCAGGCAGTAGGCGGGGCATTTCGGCATCCTGAACTCCTTCGCCAACACAGACACACGCACACCTGACTCATATTTCGCGATTAAATCTTTCTTAAATTCTATAGTTTTGCGCACTATTTTCCTCTTTTCTTCACCAGGTTCACCACTTCCACTTGCTTTCTTTGGTGCCATGATTAGGGGCTGATACACGATGCAAAAATAACAGTTTAGTTCTCACCAAACACGTCTGCTTTTAAAAAAAAAAAATCTTAATTGAACAATACAAACTCGTCTGCTCACAATGGACGCTACACAAGGAAGCTGTTTCTGTATGATTATTGCATAAAAATGAGACAGCGGACACCAGAGGGTTCATTATGTGCTAACCCTAACCCTAACCATAGGTGTCAAACTCAGGTCCTGGAGGGCCGCTGTCCTGCATGTTTTCCAAGTCTCCCTGTTGCAACACACCTGATTCAAATGATCAGATCATCAGGAAGCTTTGCGGAAGCCTGACATTCAACCTGCTCATTTGAAGCAGCGTTGGGGTGAAGCAGGGCTGTGTCTTGGCTCCAGTGCTCTTTAACATCCTTCTCTCTGCCATCACGTGCCTCTTCCACCGTGGCATGGGACATGAAGACGGTGTTCATATGGAGTACCGCCTAGATGGAAGCCTCTTCAACATCAGGCGGCTCCAGGCCTGCACAAAGACAAAAATCTGTCAGATCTGTGAGCTGCAGTATGCCGATGACTGCACTGTACTCGCTCACAGCTCAAACTCTATGCAGCATGCCCTGGACACCATTTCTAGTCTGTACCAATCCTTTGGTCTTCAGATCAACATTAAAAAAACTGAGGTCATGTTCCAACTCGCTACCCCAACTTCCACATCCCCCAGTTTTCACATTAATGGCACTCCACTAAACGTAGTGGACCATTTCACCTACCTTGGCTCCACCATGTCCTCAAACTGCTCCCTTGACACTGAAGTCCACACCCGTATCAATAAAGCATCATCATCCTTTGGTCGCCTACGCAGCAGGGTCTTCGAAAACCGAAACCTGGAAATCTGTACTAAGATTGCCGTGTACAATGCAGTATGTCTCTCCACTCTGCTCTACGGGGCAGAGTCATGGACCCCGTACCGCCGGCACATTACTACCCTAGAGGCCTTCCACATCCGCTGCCTGCAAAAGATCCTTGGCCTTTCCTGGGAAGATCGAGTTCCCCATACAGACATCCTCAACAGCACCAATTCCATCTGCATGGAAGCGGCTGTAGCGAAAAAACATCTTCGGTGGATCGGACACATCATCCGCATGCCCGACAAACGCCTGCCCTGCCAGGTCCTCTATGGCCAACTGAGTGGTGCAAAGCGTTCTGCTGGGGGGCAAAAGCGGCGCCTCAAGGACTACACCAGGGACCTCCTAAAGCGAGCCAACATCAACCCCACGCAGCTTGAAACTCTTGCACTCAACAGACCAACCTGGCAGATCACTTCTGCCACTACAGTCTCTCAAATTCACCAAATTAACCATGTCAGACGAATCGAGAGACGCTTTCAGCGACACCAGCGGGCAGCTGGTGCCCCCCTGGTATCCGGCTTCCCTTGCTCCATCTGCGGTGGAGTCTGCGGCTCAAGGATCGGTCTCTATGCCCATGAGAAGTGGCACCAGCGACAGAGTCCCCCCTCCCACGCCTCCCATTGATTGATCAGTTTGAATGCATTAATATTTATTAATTTTATGTCATTTTATTTTTCAGTATTGTCTGGTTTGACATGGTCAGTCAAAAAATGTTTGCAGTTTAAAGATTTAATTTTTATTTTTGAATTTCAGATGCACTTTAAATCTTGTGGCCCGGTAGTCCAGTGGTTAGCACGTCGGCTTCACAGTGCAGAGGTACCGGGTTCGATTCCAGCTCCGGCCTCCCTGTGTGGAGTTTGCATGTTCTCCCCGGGCCTGCGTGGGTTTTCTCCGGGTGCTCCGGTTTCCTCCCACATTCCAAAAACATGCATGGCAGGCTGATTGAAGACTCCAAATTGTCCCTAGGTGTGAGTGTGGGTGTGGATGGTTGTTCGTCTCTGTGTGCCCTGCGATTGGCTGGCAACTGATTCAGGGTGTCCCCCGCCTACTGCCCGAAGACGGCTGGGATAGGCTCCAGCACCCCCCGCGACCCTAGTGAGGATCAAGCGGTTCGGAAAATGGATGGATGGATGGACTTTAAATCTTTTCTTTTACAGTTAATAAAGCTATTCTTTGTTGTAAGTTGGTCCATATTTCTTTCTTTTTTTATTCTCTTCTAGGTTAATAAGAATACAGCGTTATGCAGATACAGTATGTACATAAAACAATTTTATAGACAAATGATACTATTTATAGTCGAGTGGGGGGGGCGGGATGTTTTCTTCTTCCTCGGGGGAGGCATGACAGAAAATAATCGAGAAGCACTGTTTTAAAGAAAGATCTCTGCCTAGCCACTGGTTAAGCTTAGCATGGGTTTTGTTAATAATTGGGTCAAAGTTCGCTGTACATCGCATGGCCTCATTTTTCATGATGGTAATCCCTAGATAGGTAAACTTGTCTTTAATTTGGTTGTTGCAGATTGAAGTCTCATTCTGATCATGGATAGGGAACAGTTCACTCAGATTTAAGTGGAGACCACTTAAATCGCTTTATAAAACTGCTGTGAGGCCATCAACTCCGGGGGATTTGTTCGCTTTGAGGTGTTCGATTGCAAAAACAAATTCTTCTAAATTAATATTCCGCTCAAAGAAGTCTTTTTCACTTCGAGCTATCTGTGTGACATTGCTCATAAAATGAAAAAGTAGTTGCTGAACGTTCGCAATATTTGGACCGATATAGATTACTGTAAAATGTAAAACAGAAATTGGCTTTGTTTTTTGGGTTGTCAGTCACGATGCCATCAACATTAAGTTGCTGTATCAAATAGATTTTTCGATGGTGTTTTTCTAGATTAAAAAAATATGATTTTGTTCACCTTTGTCGATCCATCTTTTCCTTGATCTCACAAACGCTCGCTTAGCTTTAAGATATTCATTCATTCATTTCATTCATCCACAAGGGCCACGGCGGGTGCTGGAACCTATCCCAGCTGTCTTCGGGCAGTAGGCCGGGGACACCCTGAACCGGTTGCCAGCCAATCGCAGGGCACACAAAGACGAAGAACCAACCACGGACTTGTTAAGATATACTTCATTTAATTTAGCCTGTTCTGAGTTAATAGTAGTCTGTCATAATCTGACATGTTATCAGGATTTCTTAGGGATAAGGATTTCTTAGAGACAATCGTTTCTTCTTCTAATCGACGCACTTTAGCTAAATTACGACTGTGGTGCAATCATGTACAACAGGACTACAGAGTCGCAGGGCGATACGTCACGAGTGTGCGTCGAGAGCGGGAGATGAGAGAGTGACTGGAGAGAGGCATACACGCATCGGAAAGTTAAATAAAAGTTATCCACGTTAACACGACAGCTGGACTCACGTGTACCTCATTTGATAACACGACATGGTGTCAGAAGTCCTGTAGTTGACGTGTAGTGCGCAAAGAGGATCTTTATACACGGCGGTGAAGAGGAAAAGGCGAAATGAGCGATGGAGAGGAATGAACCTCGGCGCGGGTGAATGGAGCCGCGGCGCTAGGTGCACAGCGGGCTGCGGGACCAGTCGTCATCCCCGGGGTTACATCCAGCCGCCGGAACCCTTTGACTTTTCAAAGCCGCAGCAATGAGACAAATGGAGATTCGAAAGATTTCACCTGGCAAGTAACCTGAATGCTAGTTCTGAAGAAAATCAAGTGAGCACACAGATTTACTGCATGGGTGACGAGGCTGATGAAATCCTACGCGGTTTGAATCTGACCGAGATTCAACGGCGCCCAACGCACATACCAAGAAGTGCGAGGGGGACTCCAAAACTTCTTCGTTGTCAAGAGAAATGGCATCAAACGTAACAAATGTCCTGCGGACCGGCACCGGTCCGCGGACCGGTGGTTGGGGACCGCTGCTTTACACAACAATCACCCTTATTGATGTGGTTTGGAGGTATGGAGGCCTGCTGAGTAGAGGTAAGATCGGGCCGCCCGAGCCCGAGCCGAAATTCGGGTCGGGTCGGGCCTTAAAATGTCAATCATTGCTTCGGGTTCGGGTCGGGTCGGGCTTCTCTCTCGCTGACTTTTTTTTTCCAGGCCGTTAATAGTTTTGGCCACGACAGACGGTGGTTCGCAAAAAACGGAAGTCACCTCATCACAACACGTACTGTAAACTCTTGCACTAACAATTCAAAGAACTCCTTCATGTCTCTGTCTATTATCCACCTGTCATTGTTTTTGTCTCTCTGCTTCTCCCCCTTAAAGTGCCGCGCTAGATTCTTAAGGACGTACTGCTACTGTTGTGTATGGCCCAATTTTCAACCCGTCAAAATGACGGACCGCCTTAAATTTTTCCGGTCAACTCTTAAAAAAAATCCGGCAATGATGGAAAATTGTCGGTTAATGTAACCTCTTCAGAAACAGAAATATAAAAGATGTAAATGTTTTCACAGTCTTGTTTAACTTAGATTTCGACAGGCTTTGTTATCAGAAATCACCCCTCCTCCTCCCGAGTCCTCACAAATAAAATATGAAATGTCGGGTTTGCTTCAGGCTCGGGCCTGCAAATCAAGTTAAGTGATCGGGCCCGGGCCGGGTCGGGCTTAAATACCCTCGGGCCAGTTCGGGTCGGGCTCGATTTTTTAGGACCGATCTTATTGGTTGGCTGGTCTCTCGATGCCATCGACAAAAGTTTCTCGACGAGAAGAGCAGGCAGTCGGGAGCCTACTTGCCCCTCGGGGACTTTTGCTGCTGGGTGCACCCTAGATCCCTGGAGGAGGTGGAGAATGGTGTGCCTGTCAACACTGTCCGTTGAGGATGTGGAAGTTATCTACATTATCGGCCTTCTGATAACAGGTCTGCTGCCGTTTGGTGTTAGCAGTTTCTTGATCTATCAAAAAATTCAACCGACGGGAGCGGCTCTATTGGAAGAGGCTGAAACTGGAATTCGTGCTCGAATATTGAAAGGAATCGCGGATTTGGCTGATCGACGCCATTTAAGAGACACAAGCCACGGACTTTCAAGGCTGTCTGGAATTGATGGGCAGCCTGCCACCAAAAACATCTGCTATCTCGACCTTCCCCTGATGAAAGTACGCATGGAAGCTAGTGCCCTACTATGGCGCTACCTATCACTCCCTCCTTCTCGGCCATAGACTGATAAGCCAGGGCTGTCTCCATGAGGTTACCTTGACGTAGCAGCTGTGGCCTCACACGTCCACACAACCAGACAATCACACGCACATACACTCCCTTGTATCACCGCCTTCATTGTTTATGTCGTGTGACCTGTTGTAATTGTCATATGCTTGTGCAGGAGTTTTTTTGCCTAACTCAAACTATCCTCAAAATGAGGATATTTCGAGCGTGGTTTTTTTCTCCCCCTCTCCCTCCCTTGTGGTTTCTTCCGACTTCCGGGCTGAGTGAACGCTGGCGCGTTTGGCTGCCGCTGCTCAACCCGTTTGGTGTTTTGTTGTTTTTGTTCCTGATTGTAAAGTGTCCTTGGGTGTCTTGAAAGGCGCTTATAAATAAAATGTATTATTATTATTATTATTATTATTAATTCTCCCCGGGCCTGCGTGGGTTTCCTCCGGGTGCTCCGGTTTCCTCCCACATTCCAAAAACATGCATGGCTGGCTGATTGGACACTCCAAATTGTCCCTAGGTGTGAGTGTGGGCGTGGATGGTTGTTCGTCTCTGTGTGCCCTGCGATTGGCTGGCAACTGATTCAGGGTGTCCCCCGCCTACTGCCCGAAGACAGCTGGGATAGGCTCCAGCACCCCCCGCGACCCTAGTGAGGATCAAGCGGTTCGGAAAATGGATGGATGGATTATTATTATTATTAAAACGAAAAACTAAATTATCAGTCTACTTTTTAATTTTTTGTTTTCGATTGGCAGTTGAAAAACGAAAGAACGAATGATACACGGATTGTTCTGCCACACAAAGCTTTTAAGGGCACGCACAGAAACAATCTCCCTAAACTCAGAAAGGACACAAAACCACTCCTGGGACCAGGGAGGAGCCCGCTTGAGGCCGTGGGCGTCGCCAGCTGCTGAAGAAAGGTGAAAGGGAGAAGATGGAGGATGTTTACATCGCTCGTCATGTGCATACTGCCTTGCTGGGGAGATCTGTGAGTTGCAGGTTGGGGCTTGTTGCACGCCTAGGCAGCGTCACTATGAAAACATTAAAGGAGAAGTATCCAAAAATATGCACTGGGCTCGGAGAGACGCAGCAGCCGTACAACAGCAAGCTGAAACCAGGGGCCGTTCTCGTTAAAAACACCAAGGAGGATTCCATTGCAGTTACTGGACAAAGTCAAGCAAGAGCTATCCTGCATGGAACGACTTGGCGTGATAAGCAGAATCGAGGAGCCAACAGACTGGTGCGCTGGCATTGTGGTGGTGCCCAAGAAATCAGGTGCTGTATGTATCTGTGTTGATCTCACCAAACTCAACGAGTCAGTGTGCAAAGAAAAGTATATCCTGCCGTCAGTGGAGGAAACACCGGGCATGCTGGCCGGAGCCAGGATTTTTGATAAGATGGATGCAAAAATGGGGTTTTGGCAAATACCCAAATACCACTAACTAATTCGGCGAAGCTGACAACTTTTATCACACCCATAAGGCGCTATTATTTCAAGCGGCTACATTTCGGGATAGCCTCCGCCCCTGAACACTTTCAGAACCGAATGGTAACAGAGGTTACAGAAGGGCTGAACGGTGTTGTTTGCCACATGGACGATGTGCTGATATGGGGCCGAACACAGGAGGAGCATGATGCCCGCCTGCATGCTACTTTGGAGAAGATCCAAGAGGCAGGCATCAATCTCAAAATCAAAAAGTGTGAACTGTCGAAGGCAAAGGTGACATTTCTTGGCCACGTGATCTCAGACAGCGGCATCAGGCCAGACCCAGGCAAGACTGAGGCAGTAAGGATGATGCCGGAGCCACTGAATGTAACAGAGTTGAGAAGTTTTCTCGGGATGCTGAACCAACTTGGGAGGTGTGTGCCACAGCTGGCAGAGAGAGATAAGCCTCTCCGTGACCTCCTGTCCAAAAGGAACTGTTGGGTGTGGGTGTTGACCAGGCGCGAGCCTTCCAAGATTTAAAAGATGCGCTGACGTCCACACCAGTGCTAGCCATGTTCGATCCCAACAGGGAGTGCAAAGTGTCTGCAGACGCGTCGTCGTACGGCTTGGGAGGAGTTCTTCTCCAGAAGTGGGAGGAAGAATGGAGGCCTACATGTCACGGTCGCTCACACACACGGAGCAGAGATATGCACAAGTGGAGAAGGAGGCTCTGGCGCCGACCTGGGCCTGGGAGAGGTTTCGCAACTTTCTCATCGGGAAGCATTCCTGATGGAGACGGACCACAAGCCTGTCCTGAGGCTCCTGGGGTCCCAAGCCCTGGACGCCTTACCTCCGTGGATCCAACGCTCCAGAATGCGACTCACGCGCTATTTTTACTCCATCTCTCATGTCCCAGGAAAATGCCTGTGGACAGCCGACACACTGTCTCGAGCTCCCGCGGAGAGGGAGGAGACACCAGCCGACAAAGAATTGTTAGAAGATACGAACATCTACGCGGACATGGTGATGGAGAACCCACTGGCCACCACAGAATACCTAGAAAAGCTGAGAGAGTAGCTGCAGAGGGACAGTGTGTGTGCATGTGTGATGCAGCTGTGCACAGAAGACTGGCCCGAACACAGAAGACTGGCCCGAACACGGTCCCAATGAACCGGCACTCAGGCTGTACAGAGCAGAGCAGGCGTTCCTTTAAAGAGATTTTGGTCTCTTTATAAATACACTAGCTAAAAAGACGTTGTGGACAAGACAGCTATTGTTTGTAGAAAAAATATATTTGGACAGAAAAGAGAGAAAAACATACAGATGACAAAAAAACGTGTCCGTCCAACCTCGAGCGTTGTGTCTACTGTACCAGCTTAGCTGTTGTCTCGGCTAGGCTAGCTTAGCTGGTGTCATAGATCAAAGCTCTTTGATGTTTAACATCTGTTGCGTCAGTGATGATTGAAGCCAAAAGACGCGCGCGTGCGTACATGTTCGCACTGATGCACGCACAGCAGTAAGCAGCAGACTATCTACTGCTGAGTCGCGCTTCACTCGAGTGGCGTCGCTACAGGGCCCCCATCCTGGATCCGAAGTCGGCGTAGGCGACAAAGGAAGGAAGCCGTAGGAATGACGGAACGCCAGGAGGTGAAGCGGTTAGGCAGCAGACTCATGACTCATGGTTTGGCTTGATGAAGACGCCAGACACGATTTCAGTGGCGGAGTGCTGGGCAAACGGGACATCGAAGAGCGAACAGCTGTGGATGATGTCGTGGTCGAAGTGGACACGGGAAGGGCAGCAGTTGAGGT
Organism: Hippocampus abdominalis; assembly: GCA_018466805.1. NCBI lineage: Eukaryota > Metazoa > Chordata > Actinopteri > Syngnathiformes > Syngnathidae > Hippocampus > Hippocampus abdominalis. The sequence continues at coordinate 2,063,970 of CM031701.1, read as the reverse complement.
TGACAGAACCATGACAGAACCACCATGAGTGTGGTGGGGGTGAGGGGGTGCATATGACTGTAATGTAGTGTCCAATGTGTGTAGAGTGTACAGTAATCCCTCGTTTATCGCGGATAATGGGGACCAAAACCACCCGCGATAATTGAAAATCCGCAAAGTAGCGACCAATTAACATATATATTAAAAAAACTTTGCCCCACGAGGGCCTTTGCGCTTGAGCAGAGCCACTAACACACACACACATACACGTACACACCCGCACACACAAACACACACACACACACACACACACACACACACACACGCTCACACACACACTCACACACACACGCACACGCACGCACGCACGCACGCGCACACAGGCCAGCGATCCTGCTGCGTGCAGCAGTGTTAATGATTAGTCAATTAAGGTTGTTAAGACAGTTAAGGACAGACGAGACCTGCTTTTGTTCTGATAAGTCTCTCTCTCTCTCTCTCTCTCTCTCACGCGCCGCACACACTAGCAGCATCGTAAACAACACTTAGACACTGAGATTAAAAAGTAACCTGCGTGATAAAACAGAAAGAAGATGCACAGCCAATCAACATGGCTTTACATCTTCTCAGCCCCCCCCCCCCTCCCCCTCATCCCACATGTACTGTATATGTTGCTCCATGTGTGTTTTGTTGACTTTCGCTGCTTCTCGCGGACCGTTTGCGGACTTCCAAAAAAAAAAAAATTATATTTGAAAAAATCCGCGATGCACCCGCGATAAACGAACTGCGGAATAGCGAGGGATCACTGTATACTGTCTTGTCTTGTATGTAATTGTCCTAATTATGTTGTGCTGTGTATGTGTATCTTTTTTTGTTCAATGTATGTAGCAGCACAGAGGGACTGTCCTCCGAGACAAGTTTCTCCTATCGGAGACCTAATAAAAAGTCCAATCAATCAAAATCAGTAATGTGGCAGCTGCTGTCGATGAGGGAATTGCGGACTGAATGGCGGGAGAGGACGGACTCGTGCTGTCGGCGAAAGTCGCTGTTCGTGAGCAAAGAAACTGCTGCTCGACGACTGCCGGTTTGAGTCGGTCAATGGAGACGGTGTCCTCACGGCCCATTAGCTGCTCGAAGTACGGATGATACCGACCTGAAGCATGTTGTCAAACTCAGCTTCAGCGATCCGTTGCTTTGCGGGGGCCAGTCGTCGAACACGCTGGAACTTGGCGGGAACGGTCGTCTCGATATGATGAACAACATTGTGAGGCACTGGTTTGGTCGTCCGTGCAGGGTTCGTCAGGTTCGGGAAACGCTGCAACAGGGTCGGGTAGGGAGATGAGGAGGGTTCAGGGAGATGGGACAGACGCTGTAGACAATGGTCGAAGGTGGTTCCCCGCGCCGTCGTTGACCAGCACCTTCCCGCAAACGTTGACCGACAAGTCAAATGCGTGCAGTGAGGAAGCGTTGGCCATACATCTTGATCGTGGTGCGGTTGGTTGCTTGGAGGAAGGAGCCGCTGGTCGGGTGATGGCGCTCTGCGGGGGTTGGAGGGACGACGCTGACATTGGCGGCGGAGTCGACCGTGAAGCGTCGCCCAGAAGTCCGATCGAGGACGTGAAGGATCCGGCTCGCAGCAGAGATGCCAGGAGAGTTGAGTGACGTACTCACTTCCTGGCGGGTCCGTTTCCCGCCCTGGGAAGTGGAGCGCTCTCGGCTGCTGTCAAGTCCATGACTCACGCTCTGTTCACGGCTTTGGCTTCGGTCCTTGCTATGGCTCCAGAGTTCGGCTCGTAACGCCCGCATCTGGTCCTGCATGAGGCGCTGCGTCAGAAGGAGCTGCTGGAAGGCGTCCATGTTGGCCATGTCACAGATGGAGGGGAGTGAAGTGGGAGAATAAATGGGGTAGCCACATGAGGGGAAAAAATTTGAAAGAGAGTGTTCGTGGTTCGGAAAAGGGCTGGCTCGCCACTAAAGAGATTTTGGTCTCTTTATAAATACACTACCTAAACCCCGGTGGAACGAAAAAAGTCCATGATGGAATCCTACTGAAGGGACAGAGACTCGTGACACCTTCAAACATGAGAAACGATGTTCTCGCTAAACTGCACGGAAGGTCACCAAGGTGTGGTAAAGTGTAGACAGCTAGCGCGGCGGTCGGTATGGTGGCCCGGACTGAGCCAACAGCTGAATGAGTTGGTTCTCAACTGCCGAACATGCCGCAAGGAGAGACAGAACCACAGGGAGCCAATGATTCCATTGCCGTACCCTGGCCGACCATGGGAGGAGTTGGGAGCAGATTTGTTCATGCTCGGAAGCAACATGTCAAGGTACGTGGAGATAGCTCCGTTGGCCTCCACAAAATCAAATGACGTTATTCGCCAACCTTAGGTCGATCTATGCACGCCACGGGATCCCCGACCTTCTGGTTTCGGATGGAGGGCCCCAGTTTTCCGGAACGGGTTCCGTCACATTACAAGTAGCCCACAATACCCTCAAGGAAATGCCGAGGCAGAACGTGCAGTTCAGATGGTCAAAGGCTTCTTGAAAAAAGCAGATGACCACTATCTGGCCTTAGTCACATACAGTAAAAAAAAAAAAAAAAAAAAGATGATGAATGTTGAGATGTGTTTGTACGTGTTGTTTTGTTTCACTGTACAATGCTTAGCCAGTTACAGAGCATAGAGGAGGATCAGTTAAGTTCCTTTAGTTAACCCTGACCCATGCTCAAGATTTGACCACCCCCCCCTCAAAAAAAAGCTTTTATTTTTTTGGCGCATGGGGATCCATGCGACAAAAAAATTAAAAAAGTACGTTCAAATTAAAAGTAAAGGTGTGGTTCCACACAAAGTTATAAACACCTTTCCATTATTTATCAAAGAATGGGCTATCCTGAAATCAACAAAACATCAGCAGTGATCATTCAGAAACACAATTAGTATCTGTATCATTTGCATTTTATCCATCCATCCATCCATTGTCCGAACCGCTTCATCCTCACTAGGGTCGCGGGGGGTGCTGGAGCCTATCCCAGCAGTCTTCGGGCAGTAGGCGGGGGACACCATGAATTGGTTGCCAGCCAATCGCAGGGCACACAGAGACGAACAACCATCCACGCTCACACTCATACCTAGGGACAATTTAGAGTGCCCAACGAGCCTGCCATGCATGTTTTTGGAATGTGGGAGGAAACCGGAGCACCCGGAGAAAACCCACGCAAGCCCGGGGAGAACATGCAAACTCCACACAGGGAGGCCGGAGCTGGGATCGAACCCGGTACCTCTGCACTGTGAAGCCAACGTGCTAACCACTGGACTACCGGGCCGCCCCATTTGCATTTTATGACCAAGCTAATATTTTGCAGGCTAAAGGTTTACGGCAGCAATATTTGTCCCCGCACAATGTCCGTTGGCAAGTGGAGGCATATTCATTTGAAACAGTGCAGCCCTTTCCCATGTTGGAAAAGGAAGGACCTTATGATCTCTCGTTGATCCAATGACATCATCCACTAATGGTGGCTTAAGAGAGTTGATCTTCTGAAGAGCCCCCATTATTTTTGCTGGATCCACCATCCAATTCTTTTCTATTCACTGTATACACCATTGTGTTAATAACTGACAAGACCTTTACTTAAAATAAATGCAATCTTTTGCCTTCCTCCAACAGCACTTGATGCCCTGTGAGATTTTATACACCAACAGCTGAACTTAGACCTAACTGGACTATGCCATGTTAAAATACCACTTTGACCAAATTCAACAACTTGTTTTTGAATGCCAATACCGCGACATTTCCATCCACCAGCAATGAGTAATACTGAAGCTGGATGAGATCTCCAAAGTTTAGGGGAGAAGGAAGGAGGAAAAAAAAAAAGCACAAAACTGCATTTGAAAATTGTTTTACTGAAAGTATACAAAACTGGACAGACAAATCAATGAAAATGGATATTATTTACAAGTGTTTGAATAACAGTTGCATGCTGGTCTTTAAGCGCATTAAAGATGTGGCTTGTCACGCTGAGGATTGGACAGAGGGCGACTGGACAGCAGTCTGCAAGAAAATAAATATAATGAGCAAACAAAGCACACAAAATTGCAGCTTCGTATCTTAAAGATACGGTAATTATCAGGAGCATTTAACTGGGGTTGGCATTGATTTGTCTTGGGTGAATAAACGTGCAAACTTTTAGTCATATGGAGGTTGTACCAAAATGCGTCGTTTGATCATGTTCGAGGTCGAGTGTAAGCCACATTTTACAGAAGAAAAAAATATACTCTCCAGGGAACAGACATTTATCTTGATTAGGAGGGTTCGAGAGGTGTGAAAAAACCCCCAATTGCTTTAAGCTGAGCGTCATCCGAACCAAGTTGGCACCATCCACAGCAAGATTAGCAGCGCTAGCTTCAGGGTATTGCAGAATACAAGGCTAAGACTCGCCTCCTTTGATTTTTGCTCCTCAATTCCATTGTTGGCACTAGAGTCTCCACTGCCATTAATTGTGGCTTCCTGTTTGGCCTGCTTAGCATCAGTGTCCTTTACTGGGCTGTTCTCCTCTGCTTTCCTCTGTGTAGAAATATAAATCAAAGGTGGGGAAGGAAGACAAGACTGAAAAGCCTCACGACTGCATTCCACGTTGATTTTAGTGAGAGACAAACTCAATCTGGACACAAAGCCGTAACTAGTTAATGCATCACGCATGCACCTCAAAGCAAGACAAGGAAGCACTGCTAGAAGGCAATCACACAACTACATTTCCTCAAACAGCACAAGTCTCAGAACCAACCACACCACAATAAAAAGCCACTGACAAGAATCTGATGGCTATAAACCTTGTTAAGGGGGGGGGGGCAGAGATCGTGAAACATAAATACCAGTTTCCCTTCAATTTATACATAAAAACATGTCCGGTCAAGTTATGGCAATACGAGAATTATCATCTCACCTTTTTTCTGACGAGGTGAGAGATGTCTGAGGCCACTTTCAAAGATGATCCACCATCAGCCGATTTCACTGGGATCTGCGTTCAAGATTTTTTTCAGGTTGTTCAATTTGGCATGAATTAGAATCAACAGATTTACATTTCACGCAGAAGGTATCACCCTTACTTGTGAGGTGGCAGCAAAGGCTGAACAAAGGTTGCCATTTTCACTCCGGGATGCCGAGGAGGTTGAGGCACCACCCTGCAGGAGGTTATTAACCAAGTTAGATGGATGATAGGGCTGGAAGATAGCATTTGGGGTCATAACTTTAAAAAAAAAAAAAAAAAACTGTAAATCTGCACTTGCTTCCCAGTAATTATTGATATACAGCATTTCTGAAAAATAGCTCATCTAAGTTTTAAATTGCTTCATACATCAGCTGCAAAACATGGTATGATATTCTATGGCATTATTTAAAAATGAAGGACTTCTAATTTTGTACAGTTGCGGTGTCTCGTTTTTTGTCACGGCACACATTGTAAGCAAGTTTCCCTCAGAGGGCAGTGTGACAGTGAAGACAAATGTATGGTCCCTCATAACACTATTTAAAAAATTGTTCCATGGATTTTTTTTTTTTTTTTTTTGCTTGTGAATATTTCAGACATTTCCTCCAGTTACCTCTTCACGAGAGATCTCAAAGTTTGTATAGTAAGCAAATGTCCGGCATTTGCAGCTAGTGCAGCAGTCAAAATGTGTCTGATATGGTGTATGGCGATTTGTGCTACATGTTGCAGAGCTGAGGCACTGGTCCATGTTTGAGGAAAGGGGGGGGGGGGGGGTGTTCTACAAGTGTTTGAATAACTGCAACAGAGTCGCATGACTAAATCATGCACGTTGATTCATTAAGTGATCACTTCCTCTTCCTTTACAGGCCATGCATGATTATTAACCAAATGAGGATTTCATTACTTATGCATAATTGGCAGCCAATCAAAAGGACCCATTTCTTTGACAAAGTATTCATACACAAAGTTGAGGACAATCAATGTCACCCACCCCTAATGGTTGATTCAGGCCAACGAACCTTCAAGTCCATATGAAAAAGCACAAAATGTTGAGCATTTAGTTTATTTTACTGTGGACCTACAAGGGTCTGTTGAATGGCCTGGGAGGCAGTGCTGGATGTTTTCTGGGTTTCTTCCGCATCTTCTATTTTTTCTCGAATATCAGGCAGAAGCTGCTCGAGTTCTTCCATCTCAGTCGTGGCCTCTTTTGCCCCTTCGGTGCCCTCTGCTGCATCAATCAAGTCCTGCAAATGGCTAGACCAAGACTAGGATCAGCACTAACTCTCGTGTTCAACTCCCAATCGGTTATTTGACCTTGATGTGTGAAATGTTTATGCACACACACACACACACACACACACAAAAAAACAAGACTGGCAAAGTGGTCTTACCCAGGCGGGTCTCGATCACTTTTATGGAGCTATTGTAGTGCTGAATGGCCTGGCTGTACTGATCCATGTAGCACAGTGTTGTGGCAACATGGTAATGGGTCTCAGCCAGCAGACGACTGTGAGGAGGAAGATACTTGAGCTGCAGGGCCAAACACTCTTGGAAGTCCTCTAATGCCTGAGGATAGTTGCCTTTGGGACAAAGCACGAAGTCAACACAAAACCTTTGTTTGTACACAGACAGAGAGACAGACAGCAACTAAGTCCCCATCTCAACGCCCAAATATAAGTGATTATATCTATAGCTAATTGAGCATGTTCCACACTTTTAAAACTGTGGTACTGTAAAATATTCGTAACCACAAGACAATTCTTGTGCCGTGTGATACAGTGAACTCCCGTTACACTGATGATTTTTAAGCAATTGTTCTGCGTTTACACTACTAGCAAGCCCAAATTCAGAGTGGCATGGCTTTGGTGTACAACATGCCAGACAGCGAAAGCCATTTTTATATTTTTGTTCCCACAGAGCAACGAATATGCCAATCAAGTATTGTTGCCACGCGCTTGAAGCTAGCACGCTTATTGGAGAGCTGTGCAAGTGGTTACAAGCAACAAGGTGGACTTCAATATGTCATTTTAATCAGTTTAAGTGAGTTTTATCACATGAGGCAAGTGTAATACTATTTTTTTTTTAATTAATTCTCCATTTCACAGGTGCATCTGGGAGGCATTCCCACGATGTAGGTGTTCACTATCGATGGAGAAATATTGTACATATAAATACTGTATTTAACAGTCATTGGCAAGTAGCAGCCCGCGGGCCATAATTGGCCTGTCGACAATTCCACCTGCCCCCTCCCCCCCAAAAAATATATAGCCATTAGGGATGCCACAATATATATCTTCAGGTTCTTGTTTGTTTAATAATGAACCATTCTGCTTAAAATGTAATTTGATGTGGCTATACATTTTTCTTTGCAGCAAGGCTATAGCGCGCCACTTATGTGGCTTTTTCAGTGGAACAGCAGTTTCAAAATACATTTAACATGTGCAACTTAACTGCAGTGACTTCTCAAACATTTTCAAATCACAAGTACGCCCCACCAAGACGCCTCAATTCAAACGTCAGACAACGCCACACAAATGTAGTCAAACACACCCGTTTCGGCACCAACTTCTCCAAGTTTCAAAAAGGCCTGGGCTGCCATGAGCTGGTCTTCTTTGCTTTCCTTTCTGAAGCCATTAAGACAAGTTACATTAACATAAGACCTACAAGTGGCGTATCCATGTCATATCTTGCCCTCACCTCTTATAGATGACCTTTGCCACCTCAAGCATTTCCCAAGCCAATTGCAGATTTCCAACTTCATCCTCCTCCTGATTGTGTGGGATACATAAAGAAATTATTACAAATCAACTTAAATGGTGGCATTTCCAAAATTACCTTGTCACCATTTTTGTCCACTTCCTCATCATCGTCGTCATCACTGTCATCATCCTCTTCATCTGGAAAAAAAATAATTTAGGTTTGAAAAACAGTCACAAAATGTGTGCAACAAAAACTATTGCCACAAGTGCAGTTTAGATATTTTACAGTTCACCCATTACCACCAGCTTGTGGATTTTTTTCCCCCTTTGATACAAAACAGCACCCAGAATCGTGCTCACCCCATCCCATCATGAAAGTAGAAATAGTGCTTTCAAAAAGTCGACTGCCTGCCCTCTGCTTCTTCCTCAGGTTGAGAATCACCACTTTCTTCCTCTGCCTTGGTCTTCTCACCATTCTGCTCTTCAGAGTCTTCAGTCTTTGCCACATTTTCTTTCTCAGGAGACTCTCCGAGGCTTCCATTCACAACTCCGTTCACTTGGGCGTCCTCACCCAGAGTCCTGACCGCGCCATTCAATTGGGAAGCTGAGGGCTTCTCAGAGTCATCCCCAGCTTGTTTGGCTGAGGACTTTGAAAAGACGTTTTCCTGCTTCACCCCAGGACCGCTCTCCTCATCAGACTCCGGTTTTCTTTCTACGACCTCAGGCTTCGCCTCCATTGCATCATACACCTGCTTTCGTAGCTCGTCGCGAGTGTTTTCTGCACCAGAGTGGTATAGAGGAAATTAATCGATACAGTTGAGTTGAGTAGTTTTCCTTGGAATTACATTTGCCTGATAGTTTACACCAACTCTTTTGAAAACGTACATGGAGCTTCTGATTCCTTTTAAATCTAGACTGAGCATGTTAAACATCTGACAAGTTCAAAATCATGTAAAAAGCCTCCTAAAGTGAGGTACTCAACCATTAGAAGGTATACATTTGTCTGGAACGACTTCAAATCTTTTAGGCCCGTCTGAAGAGCTGTGTAGCATTCAGGGTTTGCCAAATGCATTTCACGAGAGGCTGATCGTCGCCGACTGGCCATTTTACAATTAAACATAACTAGATTAATCATACGTACCAGTGCAAGAAAATTCATACCACTGGAGTATAGAGGTAAGATCGGGTCGCCCGAGCCCGACCCGCCTAAAATGTCAATCATTGCTTCGGGTTCGGGTCGGGCTTCTATCTTGCTGACTTTTTTTATTCTGTTTCAAGACCGTGAATAGTTTTGTCCACGAGAGACCATGGTTCGCAAAAAAACAGAAGTCGCCTCATCACAACACGTACTGTACTAAACTCTTGCAATGACAATTCAAAGAACTCCTTCCAGTCTTGGTCGAGTATCCCCCCAGTCATTGTTCGTCTTTGTCTCTCTGCTTCTCTCCCTTAAAGTGCCGCGCTAGTTTCTTAAGGACATACTGCTGCTGTGGTTTACGGACCAATTTTCAACCCATCGAAATGACGGACGGCCTTAAATTTTCCCTGTCCACTCTTTAAAAAAAAACAGTCGATGGAAAATTGTCGGTTCATGTAACGTCTTCAGAAACAGAAATATAAAAGATGTAAATGTTTATACAGTCTTGTTTAACTTAGATTTCATTACAAAAGACAGGCTTTGTTATCAGAAATCATCCCTCCTCCGCCAGAGTCCTCACAAATAAAATATGAAATCTCGGGTTTGCTTCGGGCTCGGGCCTGCAAATAAAGTTAAGTGATCGGGCTCGGGCCGGCCGGGTCGGGCTTAAATACCTTCGGGCCGGGCTCGATTTTTTTTAGGACCGATGTTAGCTCTACTGGAGTACTCTTTCCATTAGTGTTGCTAGAACAGTCAAGGCCAGGTTTCTTCCTTGACAATCATACCATGTGATAGATTGATAGACACCACATATTTGGTTCAATTTAAAAAAAAAAAAAAAAAAGGATGTGGAGCTTTGAAACGTTTTCTGACCCACCCTAACAGCAGGGTCACAGTTGCAGCATATTGTTTTTATGCATGAGGGACAACTGCCTGATGTGTGGTGGAGAGTCAGCAACTCTTAAATTTTCCCATTGAGCCACATTGTTTGTGCAGCGAATGCAGCATTCTGTGATACATTTTACAGACGCAAGTATTTCAAAGATGTACCGTAGCTTTGCCCCCGCACCTCCCACCTTTTTTTTTTGCAACTTCAATGGCTAATCAATTGAAGTCATAATGCACACGATCAATGAATACATCATGGCAAAATAAGACATTACAGCAAACAACCTCAGTCACTGCGGGGGTTGCGTTTTTCCAGCTATAATGTACGTCAGCCCGAACGCTAATGTATTTTTAGCCTCGAGTGTTTTGTGCGGGGAAAGCTTTAGCGCTGGGAAAAGTTCAGCCTCTGCGTCCTTGACCATCAAACCCCAAAGTAAAAGCATTTGTGTATTTTTTATGACTCCAAGTCTGGAAATCATTGCATTTATACATTTAATAAATAAAATACCCGAGCTACTAGAGCTCTCCAGATCAGATCATGCAATCTGAGCTGATAATATTTTCAGCTAATTGGGACAAAAATATCTTTATTCATTTTCTGAAATTGAATATGACCAAATAACCGAAGGATATCAATACCTCATCTGGTGATACTACATCTTTTGTTTTGGAGCGGGCAGAGGAGCAATAAGTGCCACACGTCTAACTATTTTCACCTTTGCTATAATCATGCGGAGTGAGCGGATTATAATAAAAATGGATGAATCCCAGCGGGTCCTGTGTTAATTGTTGTGGGATCTGACAGTCAAGGTATGGAAGAGGACATTATGTTATATTCAATGTTTATCACCATTTTTTGGGAGCGGGGGGTTAATTTTGTAATTTTCCCACAATTAATTTCGGGGGTAGAGTAAACAAACGTTTAAAATATTTCATCTCCATCTTCTGATTAAATCGGTGTTGAGAATCATTTTTCATACCTGATTGACCCCCAAAACCCTGATCACATTAATAGTACTACAGTCCACTCCACAAGTATTGGGATGGCAAGTTTAATTCCTTTATTTTTTGTGTATTCTGAAGACATTTGGGTTCCAGATGACTACGAGACAGAAGTTAAGCTTTTTACGTCACGATGTGTTAAAAGAACTAAGAGCACCTTTTGTGTGATGCCACCCACTTAAAAAGTAAGCAAAAGTGGAACAGACATCAGAGTAACTTAAAGTGACTAACATTTAATATTTGGAGGCATAAACGTCTTTGAGAGTATGAAACCTACACTTTCCCTCTGATGACGTATTTTGGTGCGTTAGCAGTTTGTTTTGGGTCATTGTCTTGTTGCATGATGAAGCTTCTCCCGATTTGTTTGGATGCATTTTTTCCCCCTGTAAATTATCTATCAAAATGGTTTCGTAGAGTCCAGAATGAATTCTGCTGTGAACCATCACGGGTTCACGTCATCAATAAGACTAGTGAGACTGTTCCAGAAGCAACCGTGTGAGCCCAAGCCATGATATTACCTCCACAGCAATGTTTATGTGTGTTAGATCATAAGCTTTCTCCATACTTTGGCCTTTACACCATTTTGGTAAATCAAAACTGTTCCAAAACTTGAGTGACTTATCTCTGTACTGCTTTGCAAAATCCAGTCGTGTCTTCTGATCCTTTTTGCTGACGAGTGGTTGCCGTTTTGCGGTAAGGCCTGTCTATTTCAAAATCTTCCAACATGCGATTGTGATACCTTCATCAATGCCATGTGGAGGTTGGCAGTGATGTTACAGAGTTGACTGGCATTTCCTCCAAGCTCTCATAAGGTTTGTCATCAACTGCTGTTGATACCATTGGCCGACATATTCGAGGTCTGTTGCTCATCAGACCAGTAGTTACTATTTCTAGGAGAGTCAAAATTGCTATGCCTGATGTTTGTGTTATAGCTCTTACTGATTTTCCCTCAGCTTCAAAATGGTATGCTTTTCGCCCATAGACAGCACTTTGGTTTACTTAATTTTTTTTTCAGATGAAACCCCAAAAACAAGCACTTGCTAATGTTTACGCAATAAATTTTAAAAAGGCAACATCTGAGCAACTAGACACACCCATCTGTCCAAGTGGGTGGTTCAAACAAAAAGATGCCCTGTGCTGAGGTTGTTCAACACATCTACATGTAAATATCATGAAATTGAACCTGAAATTCTGAATGTCTCATATTCATCTTTTGATCTGAAACCCAAACATCTTTAGTATACAACCATGCCGTTACAATTCTTTTGGAGTGGGCTCTATATAAATTTAAGCAGGGGTCAAATCCACTCCTGAGTGAGAAAGTCATTTAAGCATGCCTGAATACTTTTGACTGTAGTCTCTGCGAGATCCTTACCATCGAGGTTATTTGCACTCTCAATATTTGAGTTACTGGGCTGCTCATCTTCAGATTCCTCTGGGACTCCTTCCAGGGCATTTCCAAGGACTGTGTTCTCCATCCTAAAACACACAAAAATTTAAGAAACAGATTTATCAGTGCTTTTTTCACAATTAATGCTAACAGTTTTAGTTTTCCAGCATGGCAGAATTGATCGGACAACACTGTAAATAATATTTCATTTTGGTTACCTGGCAAGCTCTAGCAGGGACTTCCCACACAGGAAAAAGGCCTCGCCACATTCATCTGCAGTGTCTCCATACTTGGCAGCTCTGACATGCACACAGAAGTAACAGTGAACTCCTGCGCTATCGCAGTTAATCATATGTGACCCTACTATCTTGCCGTTTTATGTTTTTTTCCATGTAGATAGGCAAGTCTGAATTCAAGAGTTACACACCAGTGTAACTGACCATGGTCTTCTGTACATGTGTCAAACATTGGTCAGGTGTCAACTGCTATGCCGCATGTTTTAGCTGTTTCTTTCCTCCAACACCTGATTCAAATGATCAGAATTGTTAAGAGGGTCCTGCAGAGTTTGCCGATAGCGGCTCTCAAGAACCAGAATTGTCCACCTGTGGCCCGCTGGGAAATGTGCACGAAAATTGGAGCCTTAAAGGGATGCCCCTTCAGTCTAACACAGTAACACGTTTGCCATTTTAACATTTTCCCCATAGAGCTCAGAGAATATGAGTGAGTATTGTTGTATTCTCTCCATGTATTTCTGCACAGGGTGTGTAGCAGCTGTTTGAAGGTATAACATTAACATCTTCGCAAATTCCCATTAGAGGAATTGTGCCTTAAGCTAACATTAATACATTTTATTTATAAGCGCCTTTCAAAACACTCAAGGACACTTTACAATCCAAAATTAAGCTTTATAACTAGACAAAAAAGCCAAACAGTGTTTAAATGTTTCATTCTTTTGTTATAAACGAACGGACTGAAAAAAAAGACAAAAAACACTGTCTCTTATTTGGAAAACATCTGATAGTCATAGCAGAGCTATGCTTTTATCCTTAGGGTTGAATAAATATTGCACACACATGCACTGCTAAGTCATTGGCGACAGACAAAACATTTTTTTTTTTATATACCTACAAAGTAAATAATAATATCCAAAAGTAAATTATCTGGCCTGGCACCTGTTCAGGAATATCCCAGCTCCTAAACTAGCTCCACCAGATTCCATGGGCATTTTTATATAATAATCTCCCATTTGTTGTTTTTTTTCTGAAGAGTGAAGGAGAAATATTTAAGAAAGATTTCTGTTTAAATATGTTTAAGGGTGCAACATTTTTGTATTTAATCCACGTGGGATGGATAGAACAAAATAAAAAGACTACAAACAGTAGTTCATTGCAGTACATAGCGGGTGAAAAAAAAAAGAGCATTTTTTGTCAAAGGTTGTCCTTTCTGACAAGCAACAAAGCAAACGGTGTGTCAAGCTACGATTTCCCGATCCATGTGTACTCACAACATGCCGCACGCATCCTGAAAGACACCGACTGCAGCGACAACGTCACCCATCACGAGATGTCTGTTCCCTGTGCCGATGAGCTTCTTTGCCTCCTCCATGACGTCTACAGAACAGCTGCAAAAACATAACATGTGCAATCAGTCAACGGGGAGGTGATCCACAAGGCCCAGTGAGGAGGACGCTCACACTCACCTGTCTGTCGCCGGTGCTGAAGACGAGCACGGCTTCTCGTCCACGCTGCTGTAAAACATATTTAACACAAGTTCAGGGAGTAAAGTAGTCAGTTGATGAGCTAACGCCACTGAACAAATGACGTGGCGTCCATTTGGCTATTAACGTACCTCCTTCACGTCATGGAACGGTAGCCAAGCTATGTTGTTAGCTACATGGCTAGATTAAACGGCTCGAAGGTGCATTTGGAAAATGGGTTACTTTAAACATTGCGTATTCCATCAAAAGGTCTACAAACGGAGAACGAGAATAGCAGCCATGGCTCACCATGGCTACTTAGCAATTATCAAGCCAGTGGGGGTGTTTCGATCGCACATTCAAATGCCAAATGAGAAACATTACCTCCCAGAGCTTGACGCGACAGACGTTTCCTCAGGCATCTTTCGGAAGATTGGAGGAACTGCAGGGCCGGGTACCACAATCAACAAATGCTGGGTGCATGGAAGACACACTAAAGTCGTGTGTGGAAGTCGTTGTTGGCGCGCTTAAATAGAGGAAAAACTGTCTTTCTATTTCCGCTCAACTCCGAACGCGGGAGTTTGTCTTTAAAGGGGCCGCAACACAGCAAGTGATGCCTTCAGTGGTTATAGGGAAGAAACAACATTCCTCTCTTCGACTCCACGTCGTGTACGTTTCAAATAAGCTTGCTTGGTGAAATCACTGGCCCAAGGAGCATCTACAGTCCATCAATCCTACAGTCCTATACTAGTTTTCTGGAGCTAATTTGGCGAATTAAAATTTATTTATTGTGTAGTCATTTGTTTTATTGATTTGGTTAATTAATTTATTCTAAATTATCAAACAAAGCGAAAAAATACATATATATTTAATATGTTTCGTTTTTTATTGCATACATAAACGATACATTTATTTATCATTCAAATTAAATGTTTTACTAACAATTTTTTTATCCTCATCTAAACGACGATCCGTTTTAAAATCCAATGTACTCAGTGAACACAAACGTTTGCTGCATTCAAAGTGGGAAGTAAATCGGATATACCACACTCGGAATGTCCCAGTTCCGAAGCTCAAAGCGTTCGAGGCGAATGTCACCAAAGAAATTTCCACAAACAAATACTTTTGGCTTGGTCCTTGATATACAAACATAATTTTTCCCCCTCATAAATGCTTTATCTGGAATAATCGTTACATTTTATACAAGAATAGATCATTATTTCTCCATAATTGGTTCAGTAATAAAATAATCCTGGTCAGTCAACTAATCAATAATCAAGGTTTTCTTTTAAGTTACTCTAAATTTTTAAATACATTTAACCTACCTGTCACCCCAAAGGAATTTGCTACAGTCATGGATGCTATTCCTTCTGGGATCTTGACCCTCTTGAAAGGGGTGGACAGAACAACCTCCACACCAACCTTGGACCCCAGAATGACTGCTATCGGCAAATCCTGTTTTACGTCAACATCAGTCAGAAATAAGAACCGTAACATACGTTCCCTGTTTCAAAAATATATTTCAACAACCCCACATATTATTCCTTACTGGTCTGGTTTTGTTGATAATCTACACTGGGGAAAAATCTGGTCTCTCCCATACAAATACTTCCTGACTAATAAAGAAGGGAAATCTCTTTTAAAATGATACACAAATATTACCCCACCAAGCATTATCTTCTTAGGTTCAAGAAAGACATCTCTGTTGATTGTTCATTTTGTGGAATGTACCCTGAAACGATGGTTCACTTGTTCTGGCAATATCCGTATACCAACACATTTTGGAAAGCTGTATCTAGATTTATTATTGAATGTATTGACTCTGACTTTATGCTATACTGGAAAAATGTACTATTTGGGTTCTACAAAACTAAGGGGAAAAAAAACACTAAACAAACCTTCATTATAAATTTAATAATCATTCTTGCTAAGTTCCATATCCACAAATCCAAATGGAGTAATTCAAAACCTCTTTTTTTAATTTTTGAAGCAGAAACAAAACAGTATCTGAGTTCTATTAAGGATTCCAAAAACAAGAAAGCTGTTAAGACTCTGGCTATATGCTCCTTATTTGAAATTTTTGTTTAAAATCCCCTGGCTTCACCTTTTGTTTAAATGTTTGTAATAAGTACATGTATTAATAACACGATCGTTTTGTTTTGTATTAACTGAGAATTCTATTGTGACTTGTTCAATAAAGATTGTTAAAAAAAAAAAAAGAATGTCATCAAAGATGGCCGACTGCGTTGTTCTGGTTCATCATGATTTTTAGCCCCAGAAAACAATTTCCTTAATTTATATGAATAAATAGAACATGTTATCCTCAAAGCATGTCTTTAATTTCACCAAATAACTAACACCAAATGAAGGGAGATAACCGCTATTCTTCAGTCAGTCTAAATCAGGTCGTCACGTGAAGCTATGTCAAATAAATATGTTAATGTAATACACTAATACATGTTTACAATAACTCGGAGTACTTTTTTCTTCTGATTTCGCAACTAGGACATTCCAATTCAAAGGGGCGTTCTTGTGCACTTTTCCTTGTCGGAGTCGGAAGTCCGACTTCACACCTTCCTGTAATGCAGTGTTTCTCAAATAGTGGGGTGCGAGGCTCCGTCAAGGGGGGCGCGTTTGACCTCGGGGAACATGCTTTTTTATTTTTTTACTGTCCTAAAATAACGTGCAGTTAAACATCCACTACGTTAGGGGGCAGTGGCGCTCTCATTGGCAGAGTTTGCGCAGGGAGCATTCTCAGGGAGGAAATATGACGAGGCGTATGCAGCGTTCGGCTTCAATGTAGTGTTGGTATTTTCGGCTCTTTTCGGTGAGCCGGTTCATTTGGATCGGCTCAGTGAAATGAGCCGGCTCTTTTTGGCTCTCAAACGGCTCTTTTAACTTTAGCTTTTCTTTGAAATGTTTATGACAAATTTAGCATTAATTTTGATAAATGACTTGGTGAACTAAATATTGCACTCTGCTGACTGCAAATAGCAACAATTATCAAGCAAAGAAAATGGTTTTTACTCATTTTATTGAACATTAAAAAGGCTCCAGACAATAAACAAGCAACAAAATTAAACTTCAATCAAACATGCTGCATCATAACAAAAATAGTGAGTAGTAACTGCAACAGCAGCAGCGAACAAAATAAACACAAGATACTCCTTGCTTTATTTTAACAAACATAAGCCATGCCTTGCTGTATTTTAAATTTGCTTTCAACAAAACTAAATACTTCAACTTGGACAGGCTGATCCGGCTCCTTCGCTCAGTAATTACAGTATTTGTACCTACCAAGCCCCTCGCTCCTCCCCTTTTTCTTCCCGTCTCCCTCTCTGAGCACGGCAGCTGAGCCACTGCCACTTGCTTCAGACACGTGAAAAAGAGAGCGCATAGAGAGGGAAAAAGAGAGCGAGTGCGCCCGCGGACGAGAGAGACAGAAAGAAAGAAAGAGAAAAAGAGGGAAAATGACAGAGCCGGCTCTCGAGGGAGGGTGCCGGCTCTCATCGTTCACTTCAAAGAGCCGGCTCCTTGTACCGGCTCGTTCGCGACCGACACATCACTACTTCAATGTGACTGCGGTGGCAGACGAGTGAAGATCGATGTGGTTACTATGTCTAAAAATTTTGGTAAAGGACAGCATCCATCCATCCATTTTCTGAACCACTTCATCCTCACTACGGTCGCCGGAGCCTATCCCAGCCGTCTTCGGGCAGTAGGCGGGGGACACCCTGAATTGGTTGCCAGCCAATCGCAGGGCACACAGAGACGAACAACCATCCACGCTCACACTCATACCTAGAGACAATTTAGAGTGCCCAATCAGCCTGCCATGCATGTTTTTGAAATGTGGGAGGAAACCGGAGCACCCGGAGAAAACCCACGCAGGCCCGGGGAGAACATGCAAACTCCACACAGGGAGGCCGGAGCTGGAATTGAACCGGGTACCTCTGCACTGTGAAGCCGACGTGCTAACCACTGGACTACCAGGCCGCCTAAAGGACAGCATGAAGCCAAATAAATTAAGGCGTCACTTAAAGACATTACACCCCAATCACGCTGATAAGCTGCTTGAGTTTCTTTCAGCGAAAACGTGCCGAATATTGCCAACAATCATGCCGCTTTGTGACTGCTACTACAGTAAACTAAAATAGAGGTCCCGGCTACACATTGAGCAGGAGCTGAGAGTTAGTTACTAAAGCTATTCTTTGTTGTAAATTGGTCCATAAAATTTGGTCCATATTTCTTTCTTTTTTATTCTCTTATACGTTAATAAGGCTACAGGGTTATGCAAAGGTGTACTTATAACAATTTTATAGACAAATGAAACTATTTATAATCGTGCGGGGGTAGGAGGGAGGGGCGCGAGATGTTTTCCTCTTCCTTGGAGGGGCATGACAGAAAATAATTGAGAACCACTGCTGTAATGCATCAACTCATCCCTGCTTTAAGACAAGTTCGCCGACGGCAGATCATGCATAATGCGTTTTTGGTCTGCTGGTTTGGGTTCAGGAGTCAGGACTGAGGTAATGGGGGAAAATTCACATTTTTATCAAAGCAGAAGGCAATACTGTGTTCAAAATGGTCGTTCCGTTCACATTCACGATGTATTTTTAATTTGCAATTTGTTCAGTGTTGCGCATAAGGCCTCGATAGCGCAGTAGGCAGCGCGTCAGTCTCATAATCTGAAGGTCGTGAGTTCGATCCTCACTCGGGGCAAATTTTTCCCGAATGTGTTTTATTTATATGTAAACTGTTAATTTGATTAAAGTATTTGCCTGCACTCATTTCGAAACAACCTGTAAAATATATCTCGTTCAGTTAATATATTGGTAATGATTGTGCGAATTAAATTTTTGTAATTATGTATGTGCTTTATCAGTGTCTCTGATAAAAGTCTTTCGTGATAAATTACGCGGTGGATCACTTGTCGTGTCTTCGAATCAAACATTACGACACGAATCGAACATTAAATATCGGTAATCTGTCCTAAATAAAATAATATAATAATCTATCCATTATCTGAACCGCTCATGTACATTAAAAAAATACATTACTATGGCCTATGTCACAAAGTCAACAGTAGATGGTGCACAGCTACAAGAGTAAAACGGAATGGAACCTGAGGCTCAAGATCAACTGCCGGGATCGCTTTTAAATCATTCATTCAAACATTCGGTCATTTCCTCATCATCTATAGGCGAGATATTCACAATTGCGTTTCAGTTGGTTTGTCACCAATTGATGCACTTGTACTTCCAGAACATTTGTAATTTTGGAATATGCATGTCAATTACGCAGTCAAGTAGTAAGTTTAAGAGAGAGAGAGAGAGAGAGAGAGAGAGAGAGAGAGAGAGAGAGAGAGAGAGAGAGAGAGAGAGAGAGAGAGAGAGAGAGAGAGAGAGAGAGGGCGGGGGTGGGGGCTGAGGCTGACAGTGGGCTCCAGGCAGTGTCAGGCTTCACATCCAGTTTTCAATCTTAGTGTATGTACAGTGCCACCCTTGTCGGGAGTCATATTTAGTATCCATTGTGCACCTTTCTCGAGTTTGGTTTTCTTTATTTTCTAACTGAGATGTTGCAATGTTCCGTGTTGTTTTACAAAACGCGGATTTGTGTTGGCTGATTTTTCTCTACTTAGCTCTTACACCTGGCTGTAGATCAGCCGATGCAGACAGCTGTCATGAGGTGAAGACAGCATACATGATGCGCCAAATAGGACAGGTGGAACTGGTGCCAGACAGTCCCCAAACAGGTCAGTGAATCACACTTTAATATTCATCATGGGACACAGCCGGACCATTGAAAGGGTTATATAAATATCTGAAAATTAAATATACTCCAATTGCTAGAAAAGTTTTTGGATACACTTCAGTTGTTTTTAGCATGACAAATTTCATACCTGTTGATCTTCTTTTGCACAGTGTATTTACAGTGAGACATATTTTAATTGATTTTAAACTAATCATGCTGTGACAGGTATAATGTAAACCGTCTCAGGGTTTTGACTCTTTTGTAATACAAGGCCAAATTCCAAATTGAGGGTATCATCATTCCGGTAGGCCAGCACTTAAGAGCAAGAGGCTATTTCTGTTGAAAATGTACATAAATAGCCTGGGACATATAGAAAGCACACATTGCAACACATTGTGTTGAACATGTTGTTTGCTCAAGTTCAAGAGCTTTTGTTTGTACTGTATATCCAGTTCTTAATCAGGATATTATGCTATTTGTTCTTCCTTTATTGATGATTTCTCTCATAACTGCTGAAAAATGTGATTTACTTTTCATCTTGGATTTTGTATTTGCTTAGCCTTCTTGCTGCAGTGGGCCATGGCTGTGGCTCTGTCCCAAGGGGCCCCAATTGCTATTTGTGCAGGTTTTTGCTGCGCTGCTGCATTGGGGGCTCCATTTGTGAGATTATTTGAGATCGTGTTTTCATTATCTAGATGTCCTGTGCTCAACATCAGGTTTTTCGGTCAATTGTATTGTTTCTTTTTTTTTTAAAACTTGTACGCCTGTGTGTGTGTGTGTGTGTGTGTGTGTGTGTGTGTGTGTGTGTGTGTGTGTGTGTGTGTGTGTGTGTGTGTGCGCATGCGCGCGAGTGTGTGTGTCTGTGTGTGTACAGAACTTTATCTTTGTGGGCTAGTACTGTAGTGGGACAATGGGTGGGTTTGGGTGGTTGTTTTTACCTCCTGTAAAACACTTAAGAGTTGCACATTTTTTAATGAAAAGTGCTATAAAAAATTACATTTGATGGCCTGATGTCCCATCAGCATTATACCGTTGTTAAAATGTATATTATGTGTGGACCGTGGCGAAAATTGTGTGTTCATACATCCGTGGACCGTTGCTGCATCCAGAGCTTTTCAAAGATTTTATGTGTATTGTCAGGTCTGTTTGAAACTTCACCAACTTATATGACTTAATATCAAAACCCATATTCCTATGAAATGAAAGCTTCGATCAATGACAAGAGAAACATATATCATGTCTCGTGAAATTTGAGAAATCATTCTGTTCATTTAGATATTTTCCAGGCCAACTCACAAAATTCTAGTTTTACATTGAAGATACACAGAACAGATTCTCTATTGAATACTGAAGCATCTTGATTTTGATACAAGGAAATATGGAATGGGTTATGTCACTGAATGGCTGGACGTTGTGCGTTTGCGCTCGTGTGCATGCACGTGTGCATGGTGCACGCAGGCCAGGTCATACATCGGGGTAGAACTGGGCAATATGAAATAAAATCTTTCATCACTTTATAGGTCCGTTTACATCACAATAAGGATGTGCCACGATATTTTCTGTTATTCTATGAAAACACATGCAGCCTACTATGACTGCGGATCTTTTCTCACTTTATTTCAAAACAGACCTGCATCAAATGGAAAATGCATTCAGTAGTGCTGCAATATATCATTGTCAAATGTCAACAGAAGCACCTTTATATTTTTGCACGTATGTAGGTGTCAATCTAAATAAGAGACGTTAAAAAATGTTTCTCACAGAAATTAATTGAAAATAAACAAAGAATAAATAAATAAATAAGGTGAGCTCTACTTTAATATAATTTATTGTAATCTCAAAAGTCAAAATCAAAACTCAGGACTGAATTGTGAAACCAAACCACATTCATAGTATTGTACATATATTCAATGTACTTTATCCATCCATTTTCTTAATTGCTATTCTCAATATTAATATACTTTTGATCTTCTATCTAGGCCAATCCTCCTAGCTGATGTACAGGACACCGGTACAATCATTTCTCGTTCGACTGTGTGTGGACCAATATTTTGCATAATTTTCTCTTCAGACACTTATTTAATTGCCTGGTATTTAGCTGTTCAAAGACCGATAAGCTTCACTTCAACGTGGTTCCAACGAGACCTCTGTAAAGAAATCATACTCCTCAGCCTCTCTGGTAAGGACTATTCAGGGGTGTTGGAGAGGAGGGATCCTTGGGAAGTCAAATCTCAGATCCAGGAGGAGCAATGTGGTTTACGTCCTGGGCGTGGAACAGTGGACCAGCTCTTCATCCACAGCAGGGTCCTCAAAGGCGTGTGAGAGTTCGCCCAACCAGTCTACATGTGTTTTGTGGACTTGGAGAAGGTGTTCGATTAAGTTCCTTGGGGAATTCTGCGGTTCCCTAATACGGTCTGCTTGGTCCTTGTATTGGCGATGTCAGAGGTTGGTCTAAGTCAGATTCGTTTCAAGTGAGGGTTGGACTCTGCCAAGGCTGCCCTTTATCAGCGATTCTGTTCATAGCTTTTATGGACAGAATTTCGAGGCACATCCGAGGCATTGAGGGGGCGCTGATTTGGTGGTCTCACTTTTGCTGCAGTTCGGACTCTGTATCAGTCAAGCGGCCGAAATGAGGTGCTCGGGCTCTCCCTGAGAGACAGGGTGAGAAGCTTGGCCATCCAGGAGGGACTCAAGAGTTGATCCACTACTCCTCCACATTGAGAGGAGCCAGATGAGGTGGCATCTGATTAGGATGCCTCCTGGACGCCTCCCTGGTGAAGGTGTTCCGGGCATGTCCCACCGGCAAAAGGACCCGAGAACGACCCTGGAAATGGGGGACTATGTCTCCGAGCTGGCCTGAGGAAAAAAAAAAATCTATCTATGTATGTATGTATGTATGTATGTATATGCTGACTCTAGATGTGCAGACTGACACTATGTTCTATAATACTACTCCACAAAAATAAACACACCAGAATTTTTTAATATATTGTGATCCTATTAAGCATTTGTATTTGTGTGACCACAAAAAGCTAATTATTAATCTGTTTCCTCGTTCACTCAGATGATTCTCTCAAAGTGTGTGTCCACTCTGGGCCGGGGTGCTGCACCAGTAAGATGGAGGAGAGTTACATGGCTGCTGTTCGCAGTGAGACTCAGCAGAAGATTCGATCCTACAGCTTTGAGCTGAAGTACCTAATTGCTGGACAAAGCAAAGCCTATCAAGGTGAGGAAGACTTTCTCACTCAGTTATAAATAAAATATACGTCTGTCAATTGTCTAACGTACTTGTCCTCAATATGGCCGCGGGTAAGGTGCAGCCTATGCCAGAGGACTATGGGCCAGAGGCGGGGTAGATCCTGCACTGGTCACTAGCCATTCGCGGCACACACAGACAAATGACCATTCATGCTCACAATCACACCAATGGATAGTTTGCAGTTTTCAATTACCGTACATGCATGTTGTAGAAATGTGGGTGGAAGCAAGGCAAATATGGGGAAAACCTTCAAACTCATTTGAACAACCAACCACATCATGCGGCATGACTAAAACATATCTGCAATAGATCAGATATTTTGAATATCAGGATTTGTTATCCCTTTGAATAAATTCCTGGACGTTTTTGCTTTAATAGATGATAATTGACAGGCACAGTCAATGCACTAAGTGAGTTCAGCGACATAGGATTTTTGTGCTTTAACAATTCTGTGAAGCGCTTGTCATGCTGACTTTGTGTGTCCATCATGAAATAGCTAGTTTGTGTCAGGTTTATGGTGTGAGGCCAGTTTATTTAGTGAGGCGCCACAGTGGCTAGCCAAACAAACAAGTGATGCCCGATGCTGTTTGAGTGGGCAAACTCTCAGGGAGAAGGGAAGTGGAAAACTTTGTTACTATCTTTCTCTTTGCTTTCTGTGTCAATCTGCGTCTGAGGCTGCGATAATTAGGTTTTGTTCGTGACCAATGAGAATGCGAGGGCTGAAGAATGTTTACATTCAGTGCGTATCCCCACCAAAGTGTTGTTGTCAGGGGTAACAGCCAGTCTCTAACGGCCTGCTTTGAATAGGAAGGAGAATACCCTGCTTGTCCACTTGTCTCTCAGCACTATTCACCGGTGAGTGTGTATGTGTGTGCGAAAGAGCGATATGCTTGGGGTGCACATATTATTAAAGGGTTAGCCTTGATGAGGCCCAGACTGACATAGCAAACATGTTCCACTCTTTGTCCTTTTTTATCTTGCCTGCTAGTCTCAGCTGTTATTCAGACATCCTGGAGAACTAAACTATCTATGGAAAATGCTCAGACATAAGACTAAATTTTGGCTTATCTACCATCTACCATCAACAAAGCCCCACAAGAAGATGTTTTCTTTGCCAACAATTGATATTATTGCCAGACACCAGGGGGGTCACTGGGTTTTATGGATACGGGTAGGGCACAGCCCCCAGGAGATGTACAGGATGTGAGGTAGCACGTGAGCACAAGTTTTACAAACAGCGAACAAATACTGTACTGACAAATACGGAGAAATTTCGGTTCCATGTTTTTTGGAAAAAATTAACAAATTTACAATACTGTGTAAGTTTTAACTCACCATTAAATTAGTAGTGTGTCACACCAGCATAGGAACGATGTTCATGTCATTATTTATTATTACTATTATCTGTGATGATCTTATCCTATATGAGAATATTTTCTGATGGGTCCCTTGGCTCAACAGAGATTGGAAAACCCTGATTAAATTATTAGTCTCCTAAATAAAAACACAAGTTATTAAATGTGTCATACAGAAGAAGATGCACATTAGATTACAAATTTCATAATTCATATCCAACAGGGACATAGAATAAGCTCAGCTCAACAGAGGCGCTAAAAAGTCACCCACCGCGCCACATGTAGCTTCATGTGGTGCATGTGATATTGTTCTTGCATACTCTGATGCTAGAAGTCTAAGAATGCACTACAGTATTAGTGAATTGTGAGGTAAATAGCTCCTGCTGTCAGTGTCACTTATTTGTGCTCGTTTGACATCAAGCTTGGTGGACTTTGAGTGATAGTTTTATGATATAAATTTGTTGTGATTTTGCATGTTTTAAACCTACTTTAAGTATGAAAGTAAAACTCATGCAAAAAAAAGAAAAAATAAGCCCACTCCCACGGGGGACGTAGGACTCCAGAGTAGAGGCCAGACTAAGAATGATCCCAAACCGACACCTGGGGACAGGCATGGGCGGAGTCGAACAGACCGGACCACAGGCAGCCCCTTGCAACATCAGCCAGAAGAAGCTCATTATGGGTTCTCACATGCCACTGGAGGTTCACCTGGCAGGAGTGAAGATGGTGGGTGTAAGGTCTGCGCACCCACACCATCACCTTAATCCCTACCTATGTGCAAGCTTCTTGCTCCAACCCCTCACCCAACTTGACCCCCGCTACCCCCAAAGTACTGTGGTGATGTGTCATGGCGGTGGGCCCAGGCTAAGAATGTGGCTGAGAGTGCCTAACCAAACCATGCACACAGGTGTCAATGGAGTGGTGGTCGTTGACACTGCGTGATCGAGCAATACATCTCCTCGGTAGCTTCCACTGTGACTGAGCAGCTCCACACTGCTCACCCTTGAGATGGAGAAGGACCTAGAAAAAGTGGTCAAAAATGTGTCTGCTCTTCACGCTCTGGACGGTAAACCGTTATTGTCGGAGCATCCCCCCTCATGGTCGAAATGGCAAAAAAAGAATTAGAAAAAATCTGTGCTTTGCTTCGTGGAACGTCCACAAACTGTTGGACCTGGCTGAAACCCCTGACGGCTCCCACTGGAGGACAGCACTTGTGGCCATGGCGTTCGCAAGATATGATATCAACATTGCAGCCCTCTGCAAGACCAGACTACATGGACAGGACCCCCTGATAGAAGGTGGTGCAGGGTATACATTCTTCTGGAATGGGGTCCCTGAAGGCACTTGCCGTAACCAAGAAGTTGGCTTTGCTGTGAAGTGCCAACTGCTGCAGCGCATTTTGGAATCCCCGATTGACATCAATGAAAGTCTGATGACATGGAGCATTCCCCTGGCAAAGGAACGCTTCACCATACTCATCAGTGGTTACACACCATCTCTGGATGTCGAGTACCACATCAAGGATTTCTATAGAGTTCTGGACACCATCCTGCAGAAAACACCGGCTACGGACAAGCTCATAGTAATGGGAGACTTCACTGCTCGGGTGGACACGGAGCATTGAAGTTGGACAAGGACAGCTCCCAACAAAAGGTTCAACTATGCAGTATTGAACATCACCAAAGCTAATCTTTGGCGGCTCCTTACTGAAAATCTCAACAAGATCCTGGAGTAATCAGTTGACTGGCCAGCTCTGCACCAGGCTATCCATAGTGCAGCCTTGGAGGTGCTTCGCCAGTCACGAAAAAACGCCACCAGTATTGGTTTGACTGCAACTCAACTGAGATACAAACACCTCTAAAAACGAAGCATGAGGCCCACAAAATTCTCCTGACCTGCCCTACATTTCTCACCTGGAAAGCCACCTTTACCTTTGTACCAAGAGCAGCAAAAAAGCCTCATCATCATCGACTACGCAACAGGGTCTTCGAAAACCGAAACCTTAAGGTCAACAAGATTGCTGTGTACAACGCAGTATGCCAGCCAATCGCAGGGCACACTTGGATAAACAACCATTTGCGCTCACAGTCACACCTAAACACAATGTAGAATGTTCAATTAACGTACTGTGCATGTTTTTGTCGGCTGTGGGAGGAAACCAGAGTACCCGGAGAAAAACCATGCAGGAAGGGGAAGAACATGCGAACCCCACATAGGAGTGCCGAGCCTGGTTTCGAACCTTGAAGCTCTGTGCTGTGAGACGGATGTGCAAATTAGTTGGCTTAAGTCAAATTTCAAATATCACATACAGGCCTCCAAATTCGTTTGGAAAATTGAATCACAGCCTGTTGCTTGCCAGCAAATCATGCTATGTCTTGCTAAGTACCTTTGTCAAGTTTGACTGTGTGTTTCTGAAAGCCGTGAGGTGGTGGCACCTCGATGAGGTGGTGGCACCTCGATGAGGTGGTGGCACCTCAATGAAGTGGTGGCACCTCGATTCAGTTTGCAAAGTTTGCAGTACATTCGAAATGAGTTATTTGCCACTCCTCAAATACAACCAGCGATGTGCCATGGTTTGCTGGCCTTTCTGGCTACACAGACGGACATTTTACTGGATAAACTACTGGCGAGTTTCATCGATTTGTTGATTTGCATCACGTGCAAGTGCATTGCGTAAAACAGTGCGTCGAAATGCGATATGTTTATACTTCTCATCCAACCACAATCAAAATAATTTGACCGATCCTATGATAAACCGGAATGAACGCAATCCAAAATGAAATTGTCATTGTAACAATTGTTTTGTTGTTTTTGTTTGTTTTTTGTGTGTGTGTAAAGAGTAGAAAGTACAGATATTTACAAAAAAGTCAAGAGTAAAAGTACAAGGTAGGCTGAAAAACAACTATTCCATGATATATTGTTACCCCAAATTTCTCCTTTCAGTAAGATAAAGTGTTTTTACTTGATTACTTGACACATCTGTGCACATGTTGAAGGGGCATCTGTGGGGACAGAGGGTTAAGATTAGGTGTGTGTCACAGGAACTTCCTTGTTAGTTTTGGTTTTGGTCCCTTG
This sequence comes from Hippocampus abdominalis, assembly GCA_018466805.1. Taxonomy (NCBI): domain Eukaryota; kingdom Metazoa; phylum Chordata; class Actinopteri; order Syngnathiformes; family Syngnathidae; genus Hippocampus; species Hippocampus abdominalis. The sequence goes on along the minus strand of CM031701.1, from coordinate 2,036,754 downwards.
TCAACAGCTCATTTAGGTTCCATCGTTACGCTTGCTTGTTAAGCTTACTTTCAATCTTGTTTGTTAGAAAGACTGCAGAGTGACTGCTTGGAATAGGCTATTGCTGACAAAATGTTTGATTTGAAGACCCTAGACCAGGGGTCACCAAGATCTTTTGAATCTGAGAGCTACTTCTTGGGTACTGATTCATTTAATTGGCTACCGGTTTCATACAGACTTCTGATATAACAAACTCGCTCAAGCTGTCTTCAATTGTATGTTATTTTTAATACTTCATGACAATCAGTGGTGAGCATATCCATTTCACAGTACTGAGGTTGGGTCTTCCAAACCACGCTTTGGCCTTTCTATGTGTCGTTTGCATATTACCCGCCCCCCTGCTTGTTTGAGCTTCCTCTCACATTCCCCCAAAAAGGAATGCAAGGTTACTTGAAGAGTTTTTTTTTTTATGCCTATCTTGACTGTTGAAGAGTTCAGGGTGGACATTGACCTCACCCAAAGCAAGCTAGGGTAGGCTCAAGTGCTGCAGAAAATGAATGGCTGCATGAAAATTGATCATGATAATGATTACGCCCAGTAATTAAACAATCAAATTTTTACAAGGTTGCAAAGAGATATACAGTATGTGACTATACAACACTTTAATTCTATTAATCTCTGCAAGTATTTCCATTTCCAAATGACCACTGTGACAACATGTGTAGGAAATAACAATGTGCCATTGCTGGGGAGCTATTTGTAGAATGGGCCTGCCCGCTACTCCCGTCGTCGTTTGTGGGCACCTGTGTATAGGCACCCACCATGTTGGTAACCCTTGCCCAAGACAAAGCTTCTGCTCAATGTAATTTGGTAATTTGTCGTGGTGGGGTTTACCTAAACCTTTTAGGCTTTCTGATTAGTTGTTGTTGACGTGATTAAAAAAAGCTTAATTCAACAACAAGACTTTTGGCCCTATTTGATTCAATTCATTTGTAGTGACCTCGGTGTTCCTCAACAGCTTAGCTGACTCGCAACGAATCCCCTTCTCCTAAACACGCTCATGATGGACCCAGTCAGTAACTGAGACATGCCCAGAGCGGTTGTATCAGGCTCTGTTTACACCCTGTCCAAATCTCTGGTGTCTGTGTGTGCATTTGTGCGTCTGCTTGTGTATATGCCGTCTGCATGTGTTTCATTTTGCACTGTAAGAGCCCATTGCCCTATCCCCCACATCACAGCTGTCATTCAATCCCCAAGACTGGAGACAAGTTCACATGACCGGCGGAGTTTTAGCCTTGTCACTTGATGCTGTTTGTGTTTGAGTAACTATTGCCAAGACATGGGCATGCAAACACATAAAGGCCAGGCGTTCACACCCGGTACATAAGGCATTCAATCCTTGTCCCCGCAGTCGGAGTTTTATCTTCATTTAATTTCCCCTTCTTTTGATATAACACTGTCTGTTCAGGTAATTTATTAACCTTATCAAAAGAGCAAACACAGGTTTAATATGCTGTTATTGAAATGTGTTGATCTGTGTGACATGCATGACAAATCTCTAATATGTGGATAGCCAGGTGGTTGCAGCTGTACAAAGTTGTTTGAACACTCAGACATGTTAACTGACCCATGACGTGCTGAAAGTCACGGATAAATAGGTGCCAGCCCCTTCCCCTCCCAGTTGTCTACGTGTGTGTCAGGATGCCATTGGTTTGACATCAGCAAGTTCAAATGGCAAGTTTCAAACATAGACAAGCACCATCGGCGTACAGTCATTGCAGATGGGAGGGCACAGCGCACTGTATTAGTCGTAAAAAATACTACAGGTCATGCAATTGGGCTCACTCTCACGTCTCTATTAATAATAGTGGGTTGTAAACATTTGCAACAAAACGAGTTAAAATGTAATTTTGTTTGGATAACCGGTATGTGTACAGTACACTGAAAAAAAAGTGTGTTGAAATTACTCAGTTTTATTTTGCCAAGGGGTTGCATGAAAAAAATTACAATAATTTGAAGGCGGTCACTCCAGGGTTAGTCAGATATGCAGGAAGGAAATTCAATATTCATTTAAATGCAGATGACACATATCATAACAAGGACTAAATGTAGTTTCCAGTAAATATCTTTTTTTTTGTGGATAACTATAAATTCGAGTTGTTTTACAAAAAACAAACTACTTGTGCAGGTTATTTACACTGCAAAACCAAACTGTTGTGGTCTATTTAAACAAATAAATTGATGTTAATCTATCTAAAAGAAGCTACATTTTATTGAGAACCTTGACCACATTATCAACTGCAATACATTTGTTTCATAGCTTCAAATGCAGTGACAGCATTGTGTTAGTATTAACTGTAAGAAGCAAGATTTTCCAAAGAGTTTAAAATTACTGACATAAAACATCATTTAATTTAATATAAAATAACATTTAGCTTGGCTCATTGCAGTTTTCAAGTAGCTTACCCAACCCTGTCAATCAGTTGACTCACACATGTTTAATACAGTACCCAACAATTGGATTCATCAGCTCACGGCGGGAGCTGCCGTGGGCCTTGGCCGCAGTCCCGCCTCATGGGTCGCAAGTCACTTTGCGTGCAGGGTCCAAAGAGCTTGAAAGCAAACTGCTCTCCTAAACTGTAGGGGAAGCCTGAAAGCAAAATCCCAACTGCTGTTCAAATCTGAGCTATTTTTAACCACCCATTAAATAGATTTAATCCAGCCTTAACTTTAACGGCACTCTTATGATGTTCAAAACTCGGTTATCTTTAACTAGCTGTAGATGATAAAGTTAACACATCTAAGGACCACCACATTTTTTTAACAGTGTGATTAACTCTCAAGATGGTAATAGAAAGATATTAAGCCATGCATATAATAATATATAAAAAACAGCTTTCAAAACGGGCACCACTTGGTGTTTCATCATTTGATTGCTGGTACTGTTAACAGCTCACATTTTTTTATAAATATGACTGGGATGATTTGTCATGAAATATATTTATTTACCAAATAATGTCAAATTTCAAATGTATTCAAAAGTAATGTTGTTGTGCGGGTCTGATTAGGAGTATTCCACTTGATTATACTTTTTAGTGTGATGGTTATTCAGTGCCACTCCGTTGTAGTTAATACATACTAAGATGGATACTGAATATTTTTGATGAAAGAAACGTTAATGTGGATAAGAAAGGTCCATGTTAATATTTTCACATGTGTCAGTACATATTTGTTTGTGCTTCATCAATTATTTACAAAAGCATTGAACCAATATATATACCATTCATTTTCACCCCAAAACTAGAGTCCAGCGTACAGTACTTCTCGAAAATCCGTATACTTTGATCTATGTACATTACATGGGAATAATTACTCAAATATTGTATGTTATATACATTTGGGTTGTAATGATAATGTTTGGGTATCGCAAAGACTCTAAAAATAAAGTTTGCCGCATATGGTGCAAAGTTCAAAGTCTGTTGTTAAAAATACGTGTGGATTGTAATCCATCCTCACAAGGGTCGCGGGGGGTGCCAGAGCCTATACCAGCCGTCTTCGGGCAGTAGGTGGGGTACACCGTGAACTGGTTGCCAGCCAATCACAGGGCACACAGAGACAAACAACCACGCACGCCCACACTAACACCTAGGGAAATTTAGAGTGTTCAATCAGCTTGCCCTGCATGTTTTTGGAATGTGTGGGAGGAAACCGGAGTACCGGGAGAAAACCCACGCAGGCCCGGGGAGAACATGCAAACTCCACACAGGGTGGCCGGAGATGGAATCTGGTACCTCTGCACTGTGAGGTCAATGCGCTAACCACTCGACCGCCGGGCCGCCCGTGAAGATTGTAAACAGTCAAAATGTTATGTTGAGCATGCGCTTATATTGCATGACATTTTGTAGAAGTGCTCGGAATTGTTTGGTTATCTGTTTTTTCACTAAACTGTAAGTAAACAAAATGAGAAACGGTGGCTTCCTGTACATTGGTACGAATCAGTGGCTTTCGCGGATTTTCACGCCGTTAAACAAGGGCGTGGTGGCTGGCGTGAGTTAGGGGAAAATATGGTAATTTCGGGCATTGTGGCAGATTTTGTGTAATCAACAGCTTCACGAAAACTCTCACAACTGAGTGAGTAGACAGTAGCGGTTCAACCAGAAATAAAGGCAGTGGGAGATAGACCGGGGAAAATACACAGAATAATGAAAACACACCAGGGGGAAGACTTGCTAGTGGAGGGGCTTACTGACCAGGCTGACATCATATCAGGGCTGTCACACGTTTCTGTCTGTTAAAATATGCAGTACTTCAACCCTGAGAAAAAAACAAAACCCTGTGTGTTTATTTTAGGGTGCATAAATTGGCCAACTTTGCAAGCATTAGCTGTTCTTCTCATGGTTGTGTAAACCGCTATGATAAACATTGTATAACTCCCAGCAAAAAGAATGTGTCAGGCATGACATCATAAAATGTTGAGATGTGTGTTTACGTTTTAAAGAAAACTCTAACAGGGAGAGCACTAATTATTTCTTGACACCTGGTTACCATCCAGTCTGTTTATCATCGACTTTGTCACATGTGTAAAAAAACCAATAACTGATCATAAGATTGTCTTTGGAAGCTGACAAACTGATGCTATGATGCACACCTTCACCTTTGATTTTATAATGACCAAGCTTGGTAGTAAAACACAATTTACCCTTTTACCTGTCATTATTGTTCTGTTTGGTTATTGATTTTATTTGTAATTGGCAAACATACGTATAATGGAAGCAAATAGACATCCCCAAGTGTTAGAATTTCTTTTAAAATCATTATTCTTGTGTGTTACTACTGTCCACTTTGCTGTCGTAATTCCCAAACCTTTAAGAGTCCGGTAGCAAAGCAGACAGTTGCAGCAACACGCATGAATAATAATTTCAAAAGAATTAAAAAAAAAAATCTATCCACGAATAAGTACGGTAAAAGTATTCACAATCTGCTCGAGTTACATGCCTCTCTTTTTTTGCAGTTTCCCACTCTAATGTTTTCATGTATAATGTTCAAACTAATGTGAATATCAGACAAATACAACCCAAGAAAACACTGTTTAAATTGTGATTTTTTAAAAAGGAAAAAATCGTCTTCAAAGCTATCTTGCTCAGTGTAAAAAAATGTATTGATCCCGTTGTAACTATCAGGAATTGATTTTTTTTGAAAGCAGAGTTCATTTTGGCAGACCACACCCATGCCAGATTATCTCCAGTTCAATCAAGAGAGCATTTAAATAGAGCCTTTCTAACAAAATAAAGTCTGCTAAAGCTTCTAAAAAATGCTGCAACAAAATGCCACAATATAAAGAAATTCAAAAACAGAAGACAGATAAAATAATTGCTATCAATCAGCCTGGGAAAAGTTGCAACACCTTTTCTAAAGCTCAAGCCTACAACGTTGAGAGCCTTCCACAAATGGAGAAAAAAAAAATGGAACTGTGGTGAACCTTCTGAAGCGCGCTGGACAAAAATGACCTTAAGAGCACAGCAACGACTCATCCATTGAAGGTCTCGGGGCGTGTGCAGAGCCCAATTGCAGAGATTGGAGACAAATTGGTTCGAAAGGATGATGATTTTATTGACCCAAAGGTGGTGGAGGTTCAAAGTGAGTGGTTAGGTATCGGAATGGAATCCAACGGCTGCCTCATTGTTAACAGGGTGTAAAATACAGGACTGGCAGGCAAATTTGAGCAAGGCACCAAACAATGACAAATGAAAGTATCAAGGCAGGATGCAAATACGGTATTTTCCGCAGTGTAAGGCGCACCTAAAAGCATTCCATTTTCCCCCAAACCGACAGTGCGCCCTATAATCCAATGCACTTTATGTATGGTGTGATAGTCTCTTTATATTCCCCATTGAGTTGTTTCCCTGTTCGTGTTCCTAGACCATTTAGTGGAGATTATTAGCAGGACCCAATTGTAATCTAAAAGGGTTCTGCCCGACACTAATTCAGATGTGCATTCGCCGACGCCCACCCTGTTTGTCGAGACTGTTTAAAGCATAAATTGACACGTTGCGTGGTGGTGGAGGACCCCAAAAAGCAGGCAGGAGGGAGGAGCAGGGTGAACTTAGCGAATTGTATTTAATAAAACTGAATCCTAAACAGACAAAGTGCTAACAACAAAAACAATCCAAAGTAGCAAACAAAACCATGACTGAAGCAAAAACTATCACTAAACGAAACATACATGACAAACAAACCTGACAGCTGCTAACAAGCAAACATGACAGTAGCACAAAGCAACAATGACCCGACACTGAGTGGTTGGGCATCAAGTCTTTTAAAGTGGCACTAATTACAAAACGGCCAACAGGTGTGCAGCTGCAGGTGGAGCCTCACAGTGCCACCTGTTGGTCACAAACAGATCCATGACAGTACCCCTCCCTCAAGGGACGGATCCCAGACGTCCCAAAATTGTCCAAAGGCTTGCCTCGCCGGGGAACGGGAACAAAAGCGACGGAGACTTTCGCCTCGCCAGGGAACAGGAACAAAAGCGACGGCGACCTTCGCCTCGCCAGGGAACAGGAACCAAAAGAGACGGCAACCCTTTGGCTGGGCTTGGCCTGACGTGGACGGAGCTCGACGTAGCGGGGGACATGGGACAGCCGGACGTGAACAGGGGCTCGGCCTGACGTGGGCGTGGAATAGCTCGTCATCGACGTGAATGCGACTCAGCTCGAACAGACACGTGACGAGCCTCGGCTCAACGTGGACGCGGACGGGGCTCGGCCCACCGTAGACGCGGCTTGACGAGACAAAAACAGGACAGCCGCATCACCAGCGCTGCCTGAAGGGGAAAAGGGTGTCGGCCGCAGACGTGCACATGGTGGAATAGGGAAAAGTCCTTTGTACCTGCGGGGTCCAGGTGGTCGGGTCATTCTGTCACGTATGCGAGGTGGTGGTGGACCCCATAAAGCAGGCAGGAGGGAAGAGCAGGGTGAACTTGACGAATTGTATTTAATAAAACAGAAACGAAATCCAGAACAAACAAAGTGACAAAAACAAATCCAAAGTAACAAACAAAACCATGACTGAAGCAAAAACTATCACTAAACAAAACAAGACCGGAACAAACATGACAAACAAACCTGACAGTAGCACAAAGCAACAATGACCCGACACTGAGTGGTTGGGCATCAAGTCTTTTAAAGTGGCACTAATTACAAAACGACCAACAGGTGTGCAGCTGCAGGCGGAGCCTCACAGTGCCACCTGTTGGTCACAAACAGATCCGTGACATAAATAAAGTGTACATTTTAATAACCAACACCACAGCGCTCCTTTTTCGGAGCTGCAACATGTATCTACATCTATTTGAGCTATAATAGCCTACTATCAAAATATTTTTCCGTTTTCAAACATTTTTTATAAAGCTCCACGGAGCCACTAGATGTCGCTAAAGAGCCGCATGCGGCTCTGGAGCCGCGTGTTGCCGACTAAACGAAGGAAGGAGACAAGCAAGACTTCTCAGGATATTTCGCTCCGTGTAGATGTGAGCCTTTTTGTTGAATCAATCGTCTTCATAATCTTTGTCTTTCAATTATTGCTTTGTAATTCCATTTGTATTTGGGCTGATCCGGGATTTGAATGTGGGACAGTTAGCAACCCCAAGAGAGCTGCGGACAGCATGAAGACAAATTCTGTAAATCGAGGTGCCACTTAAAGACATCACACCTCAATCACACTGATAAGCCGCTGCAAAACGTGCTCATCACAGCCATCAATAATCCTGACTTCCTCATTTTGATATAAAAAAAACAAAACAATTTATAAATCAGTAGAAATTGTTTTATTCGTTTTTGTTTTGTAGACTAAAGTATTTTATATATTGTGCTCCTGAGTGAATGTTGCTGAACTGAATTAGAATTGATTATTTATTGATTTAGTTTGAGTTTTCAGAATGAAATGGTGTAGTAAGTTGGTCAAAAATGTTGACAGTTTAAACAAGGATTTTTCTTATGCAAATTCATGCACGTAAAATCTTTTTTGTTACAGACTAAAGAAACAATGTTAATAAAGTTATTCTTAGCTGTAAATGGAACCATATTTAATCCTTTCTCTTTTCTTTAATGCTCAAAATTATACAGTTGAATGCAAAGGTGTACTTATAAGAATTTTAGAGAAAAATTATATTCAGAGTGGCGGCAGAGAGTTGGTGGTGGAGATGGGGGGGAATTTTTTTCTTCTAGTGAAGGCGCGCGTAACAGAAAATAATTGAGAAGCACTGCCCTAGACCAGGCGGCCCGGTAGTCCAGTGGTTAGCACGTCGGCTTCACAGTGCTGAGGTACCGGGTTCAAATCCAGCTCCGGCCTCCCTGTGTGGAGTTTGCATGTTCTCCCCGGGCCTGCGTGGGTTTTCTCCGGGTGCTCCGGTTTCCTCCCACATTCCAAAAACATGCATGGCAGGCTGATTGTGCACTCTAAATTGTCCCTAAGTTTGAGTGTGAGCGTGGATGGTTGTTCGTCTCTGTGTGCCCTGCGATTGGCTGGCAACCAATTCAGGGTGTCCCCCGCCTACTGCCCGAGGACAGCTGGGATAGGCTCCGGCGCCCCCCGCGACCCTAGTGAGGATAAAGCGGTTCGGAAAATGGATGGATGGATGCCCTAGACCATAGGTGTCAAACTCAGGTCCTCGTGGGCCGCTGTCCTGCATGTTTTCCAAGTCTCCCTGTTGCAACACACCTGATTCAAATGAGCAGGTTCAATGTCAGGCTTCCGCAGAGCTTGCTGATGATCTGATCATTTGAATCAGGTGTGTTGCAACAGGGAGACTTGGAAAACATGCAGGACAGCGGCCCACGAGGACCTGAGTTTGACACCTATGCCCTAGACCAACGAGCCACACACACACACAAGTGAGTTTGTGCTATTTTTCCCTGCACAGACTTTTACACATTGCCATATTAATTTCAGGAAACTATTGTTATACTGTATATGTACTGTCCACTGGCAGATGTGAATTTGAATTTGATGACCATACATTGATCCTCGATCAACAATAGTAGACATACTGCCATGGGACGATGAGGAGTTGATGGTTGCAAAATTTAACAAATGTGTGGGTTTTTTCCTTTCATCTCTTTTCTGCAGACACCTTTGAATCGCTCGTGTCCTTCACATCTAATTTGACCAGCACCTTGTTTGACAGCGCCTACTCCAGCCTTGCATCAGAATGTCGACCCCATGTGCTTCACCTTTTCAATGACATTAATCGCCATCTTTTGGGGGACCCCAATTCCTCACTGGAACATGCCGTTGGGAGTTTCTTCAATGAACTCTTCCCACTGGTCTACCGCCGACTACTCAACCCTGGTATTGGCCACATGTCATCCCGGTCTTTTTCTTCTTCCTCCTCATCCAGTCATGAAGACTGCCTCCGGATGACACGGCTGGATGTCAGTCCGTTTGGCCCCCATCCTGGACTCCTGGTTTCGGGTCTTTCTCATGCGCTGGGAGTAGGCCGAACACTGAGTCGATTGCTAAGATTGGCTGGGGATGTCGTGGATGCAACAGAAAAGGCAGCATTATCCAGAGAGTGTGGGCGGGGCTTAGTAAGGATGCAGTATTGCTCCCATTGCAGAGGTCAGACATTGATCAAGCCCTGTACTGGACTCTGTCTTAATGTTATGAGAGGATGCCTGGTAAGTTTACCCTTTTCTGTCTTTATATGCATTATTTTGATATGTAAGTCCTACTTTCCATATTGAGTAGTTTTTAATTCTGCATCGGGTCTTGCATAGCTGACCCAGAGAAAGGTGTGGGGAGAAACCTTTCCTAAAAACACAAAAGGTTTGCGTTATTTACTCATTAATTGTTGACAAGAAGTGGAGGGAAGGCACTGTCAGCACCGTAAATCAGCACAAGAAATTTGGTCGTGAACAGAAGGCCAGTGGCCAGTGACATATACAGGCACTGGGCTATACGTGCCGATCCTTGAAGATGATTTCAGTAGAGCAGACGAGTGCTCTTGTAATTCACTGGTTAAGTGAATGAGTTGGTCATCCTGCTATCAGGTAGGGGTCGGAGTAGCGTAAGTCACATGTGTGCAAGTTATAATTCTCAAGTCTTAACCAAGCAAGGTGCCACACTGGGGCTAGAGGAAACTATGGCCCCCATCAGAAATATGTCTACCCACCGTTCAGCCCCACAACCAATATTTATTATCTGACATTTTTATTTTTAAACATTAAAAACTGCACACGTCGCTGATGGTGTAGTGATAAACTCGCCTATCTTGTGTTCGGGCAGCATGGGATCGATTCCGACTCAGTGACGGTGTAGATGTGGGTGTGAATGGTCGTTTGTCTTTGTATGCGCCCTGCGATTGACTGGCGACCAGTTCAGGGTGTAGTCTGCCTTCCGCCCGACTTCAGGTGAGATAGCCTCCAGTAACACCCCGCGACCCTGTTCAGAATAGGCCGTGTTGAAAACGGATAGATGGATGGATAAAAACTTCACAAGTAGCCATTCTTTTCCAATAACATTTCTGTTCTCGCGTTTGTGCAGCAGCTGTACCCCATGTGTGTTTGTAAAAGGGGGGGGAGTTTTTCAGTTACTTGCGCGTTATGTTCGAGTTTGAAGTATTGATGAAAAGTAAACTAAATGGTAAAAAAAAATAAAATAATAATAATAACATGAGATTGGCTGGCAACTGATTCAGGGTGTCCCCCGCCTCCTGCTCGAAGACAGCTGGGATAGGCTCCAGCACCCCCCGCGACCCTAGTGAGGATCAAGCGGTTCGGAAAATGGATGGATGGAATAATAATAATAATTGTTCCCAGAATGCCACAAGGCATTTTCTTGTGCATGCGTTCATTAACACTCTGTGGCTTTATAGGAAAGAATTCAAAATGGAAATCCTGCACTGCAGAAAATAATACAACCGTAAAAATTATAAATAAATGTTGTTGACTTACTTGATTTGACTAACGTATTGGTATAATGGGGCGGTGGTTAGCACGTCGGCTTCACAGTGCTGAGGTACCGTGTTCAAATCCAGCTCCGGCCTCCCTGTGTGGAGTTTGCATGTTCTCCCCGGGCCTGCGTGGGTTTTCTCCGGGTGCTCCAGTTTCCTCCCACGTTCCAAAAACATGCATGTCAGGCTGATTGTGCACTCTAAATTGTCCCTAGGTATGAGTGTGAGCGTGGATGGTTGTTCGTCTCTGTGTGCCCTGCGATTGGCTGGCAACCAATTCAGGGTGTCCCCCGCCTACTGCCCGAAGACAGCTGGGATAGGCTCCGGCACCCCCCGCGACCCTAGTGAGGATCAAGCGGTTCGGAAAATGGATGGATTGGTATAATGTTGGCCAAATGCTAAAAACATAGCAATTTATTGACTTGCGCAAGTCAAAGCCTCATGGTGTAATGAGAGAAAATGTTAATATTTGCAGCATTTAGCCTATATTTTATCACTGTGTTTGAACGTACTTTGCAAATACGTTAGAATGAATTTGCCAGTCAAAAGTGGCATTGGCAGTTCCATGCTTCCGTACGAACATGCTTTTGGTGTGTATCATAGTTTTATTGAAAAAAAAACATGGAAAAATTCTGACGCCGTGCCTGGTCTTAACCCTTTAAGTGTCAAATAAGGCCGAAATTCCTGTCGTCAAAATAAAACAAGTCGAGTCCCTAATAAATTTTTAAAAAATTTCACTATTACACACATACGCGCACACACACACACACACACACACGCACACACACACACACACACACTTACACACACACACACACACACGCGCGCGCGCACAAACTGCCTGTTACTACAGTGGACAGCTTCTCATGTTATCAGGTTACAGGGTGCATGAAAGGGTTAATTCACTCAATTGGGTGCCTCATTTAGTAGCACTGATTTAGTTTGGAGTGAGATCGAAATAGTCCTCGTTTTGCGGGTAAAGGTAGTGTTTCGTATGCTGTGGTGACCATATTATGTTAAAGTGGCTGTTATAACAGTTTACCCAACTTTCTGATGCTACAAATGCATCTGTAAAAGTATTTTTAGACTCTGCAGTTATTTGTGGTGTGAAATGGTTTTATGAATTTCATGAGTTCTGACAGTTTGGAAGGCTGTGAATGTAGAGAGGCTGACCTCTGGTCTGTGGCTGCGTATGGGACAGTTGTTGTTCTGTTTCTGTACTTATTTCTTTTTCATTTTCATTTCTGGCACATATCAACTTGCTAAGTAAAAAGGGAAGAAGGACTATTGTATTGTTTGTATCATTAGCTAGTTCTAAATTTTAAAATTTTACAAAAAAAACATGAATACTTTTTCTCTTCCTTGAACCCTTCAATGTGTTGAATCTTCATTTCACAATGTCATTCTTTATTTTAGGTGGGGATATCCGAACTTGCGGCACCCTGGGGAAGTTTGGTCGTATTTCTTCAAAGATTAGCTGCAACATTAGCAACCAGCAGTAACCACAACAGCCTGGAGCTAGCGCTGTTGGCGGTTCGGAATCATGTGAACGATGCCATCCTGCACGCCCAGCTGCATGGTCCACGCATTACTGCCATTGTAAGCAGATCAGGTTAAAACGGGGATCGGTGACGCAGGATTAGAGAGCAGTCCCACAGACGGCTGCACACGCTTTAAAATGTGTCACATGTTAAAATATCCATCCAGATATTCAATCCATTCAACAGGGTTTCATTGTAAACCAGAATGAACTCAATTATGCTCACATCCATGTATAATCTTATCATTTGAATTTTGGACACAGAGTCACGAAGGCTGTCGTTTTTTGTTTTTTTTTTCCAGCTCGTCAATTGGACCTCCCCACAAAAGCCTCACACCTAGATAGGCTAAAAACAGAATTCACTCTTTAGAGAATCTGGGCTTTGCTTCAGTCTTTGTGTGAATGTGCGTGTGAATCCAAATCCAGCGTCAGACAAAGGCTCTGGTTGGCAGGACAACCGATACCCAGAATGCTGCTTGTTTCTGAGTGATGAGAACGTTTCAGTGGCTAATCTCTGGACAAACAGACGACACACAAACAGCCCGCACACACTGTTGCAGGAAGCAATAGGGAAGGCGGCCAACATTTGCGAAAAAGCTGTGGACTTAGTGGAGTAGATTCCTGGGAAGTAAACAAACACATACAAACGTAATCGTGCTAATAAGATGATAGCACTTCATTAAGTGTTTAATTAGGCCTTCCATTCATAACACATCAAACCAATGCTAACGTCCAACCTGTTTAAGAGTTTACATGTTGTCTGTGCAAAATTTCAGGACCTGACGTTGCGGCCATTGCAGGCGGCAAATCATTTTGAGCAGATAAAACTTGCTGCAATACTGTATGTGAGCAATATTCTAAATATTGAAAAAAATCATTTATATATAAATAAATAAAAATATTGACACCGCTTAGGTGATGCAGTACAGTTCTACACCACGGCAAACTGTTTATGATGATAACAAACATTAAATCAAGAACTCCTGTGAATGTAGTGTTGAACCACACAGTAGATCAAAATTGTATCCTCAAATATTAGCCGTCGCTCCTTGAGAGGCCATTTCTCAATTATTCACTCTGGGTCTACCTGAACAATGAAACGCTTCACCTAAATACACAACTTTCTACTGCCTAATGATAAATAAATAAATAAATAAATAAATAAATAAATTGGTGGTGCTACTGGTTGGCTGTCATATTTAGATTTAAGGAAGAAAAGCTACGCAGGAGCAGCCGGGTGGTCAACTGGTTAGTGTGGCAGCCTCACAGTGCAGGGGTGCAGGGTTTGATTCTGGCTCTGGCCTTCCTGTGTGAGTTTGCATGTTCTCCCCGTACCTGCGTGGGTTTTCTCCGGGTACTCCGGTTACTTCCCACAATTCAAAAACATGCGTGGTAGGTTAATGGAACACGCTAAATTGTCCCTAGGTCTGAGTGTGAGCACGAATGGTTGTTTGTTTAGGTGTGCCCTGTGATTGGCTGGCAACCAGTTCAGGGTGTCCCCCGCCTACTGCCCAAAGACAGCTGTGATAGGCTCCAGCACATCCACAACCCTTGTGAGGATCAGATAATGGATGGATGGATGGAAGGCACAGCGAGAAAATGCAAACCCCACATAGGGGCGGCCTGAGCCCAGAACCAAAACTGAGGCTGATGTGCTAATCGCCAGAGTGCTTGTCATTATTTTGTACCATATTATCCCAATTATGTAGCAATATCTATTTGTCAATATTTAAAATCCTTATGAAAATGTGTTTGAACCGATTACTTTGATATCTTACCTGAAACAAACACCTGGTCCTCTGCTTGTACGAGTAAATAAACACCCCTAGTCACTGTTTTAGCTGATTGTGATGCAATTGTAATCCACGTTTGATACATTTTAACTTGCCAACTAACTTGAAGCTCACAACAAACGCTGACAACACCTACAAAAAAACCTGAGGCCTCCAGTAACGATAAATTGAATGAACCAATGATGTCATCTGCACAATCCCAAGGCCTCGTTTGTCATTGGTCACCTTATTTTTTTGGAAACGACACTGGCTCTCACAAAATCTTTGGCACGCTCACTTTTGCTCGAGACATGCTCTGAAGCTTTGGCACATTTCATAAAATCATGAGTTATCCCAAATGTTTCAGAAAACAGAATTTTGACCATATTGACTGCATGCATGCAAACATATTCAATGAAAAGGGAACTATTTGGTCTTATTTTAGGTGATTGTGATCCAATTATTCTTTCAAAACTTGATCATTAGTTTGTTTGTTTTTTTCCATTCTTGCTGGTTTGTTTAGGTAGAGAAAGTGTGTGGATCACAGGCAGCTGCTCCTGGGATGATAAGTGGACATCCCAACACCTCACAAGTTACAGCACCCACTGCTCGGATGACACAAAAACCCTCAAAGAGGCGGTCCATGACCTCTCTTTCAATGGGCTCTGATGCTTATCCGAGTCTTCAGCTGCAGTCTCAGAGGTGAGGTGCTTAAAGTGAACATGTATACTGGTAATAGTGTTGGGAGTTAAACTAGAACTGGAAGATTCAAAGGGAACACTGACCCAGAATTCAATAATCACATAGCATTTTGTCATACAAGAAAGAGCCCATACATATCATAACTTGCAGATGTGATTCTCTTTAGGTCATTTCCTCTGAAAGGATCAAGAGGTGACAAGAGCCGCAGTCTTAAAAAATTATCAAGGTAAATTCATTCCCATTCATATCCATAAGTGACATCCTGCTGCAAAATGAAATGCAAAAGACAAATCTGCATATGTTTCAGGGAGTTTGTGGGCTCCATCCAGCGATACGAGTTGTTTTTCTCAGAGCTACCTGAGATGCTTTGTGAAAGTGAAATGGAAGTTGAGCAGCACACGTGTTGGAGTGGTCGAGATGTCGTCGAGAGGTAAACATGAGCCTCAAATAATATTGCTACACTGACTTGGGTGGTCGAGCAACGAATCATGCAAGATACATCTCAGTGAGAATCTTAGGATTTAAATTAGCTTTTTTGGGTGTGGGATTTTTTTTCTTTGGGATCAGCGATTACCAAGGACAAGTTTGATGGTGACCATTTTCACATCATTGAAATGAACTGTGCCATCATGCCGTTATTTTTGCATTCTTTGACAATCACTGGCACAGAGCGCAATCCGTGCAGCTGCAAAATATTCACATTTTACTGCTGCAAATGGCATACATTTGTGAAGTAAGATAAGATAAGAAAACATTTATTTGTCTCACATTGGAGAAATTCCCGATTTACAGCAGCAACATTTTGAAGACATACTGACAAATGTGCTGTTTTAAATATATGAATCAATATAAATCTGGGTGGGCGGCCCGGTAGTCCAGTGGTTAGCACGTCGGCTTCACAGTGCAGAGGTACCAGGTTCGATCCCAGCTCCGGCCTCCCTGTGTGGAGTTTGCATGTTCTCCCCTGGCTTGCGTGGGTTTTCTCCGGGTGCTCCGGTTTCCTCCCACATTCCAAAAACATGCATGGCAGGCTCGTTGGGCACTCTAAATTGTCCCTAGGTGTGAGTGTGGGCGTGGATGGTTGTTCGTCTCTGTGTGCCCTGCGATTGGCCGGCAACCAATTCAGGGTGTCCCCCGCCTACTGCCCGAAGACTGCTGGGATAGGCTCCAGCACCCCCCGCGACCCTAGTGAGGATCAAGCGGTTCGGAAAATGGATGGATGGATGGATAAATCTGGGTCACTTACATGAATTGACAAAGAATGCTAAAATATATTTCTAATATGTTGCCCTTAGAGCTAAATATGGTCACCATGTTGAAACGGTGCTAGTAGAAACAGCTCTCGGTATAAAGACATGCAGTTTACAATTGCAAACACCACCCCAAATAATACAGATGTTGTTCCACTATGTGTTTCATAGAACTAGTACCGGATGCCATTACGGATAGTTATGTGTCCTGTACATGCCTATCGCGGTATTGTCTAGTGAACTGTTATCGCAGTAAATGATCATTTCTGTTAATAGAAAACAAAACAAAACATTTTGCTCTCTGCCATTCTAAATGGGTTTTAAGTTTACTTACAAGTTGGGTTCAGGGGAGTGTCTACTTTCTACTTAGTCGCTCTCTGTCCTCTTTAAAACCTCTCTTTCATCCATCAGTCCACCCATTCATCCATGTATTCAACTAACCATTCATCTTTCCATCCTTCTCTTCAGACCTACATTCATATCCTCCGGCCTCTGACCGAATTCACTTGTGTCAAGAGAGCACAGTGAGATTGAACCAACTGTGACTCTACAAATTGATTAGAAACTATGTGAGCAAGTAATAAAAGTGAGGTTCTAGCTCTTATAATTTTTGGGGTCTCAGCAAAACCCACAAATGGTTAATTATTTGTGTTTTCGTTGTTTTGCATCTTCTCCCAGCGAAGCTTGGTAAAGTAATAAAACCAGCGAATCAATTTTCAGTGTAATAGTATATTCTCTCCACTAGAGGGAGGCCTCAGCTCGATTTGATAAGATGAACCCATTACACCGTTTTGATCTGTTCACTATACCCCCCTTAGACGTCAGTTTGCCGTGGATGTAATTCTATCCGCAATACACCACTTATTGTCACACTCCCTTGGAACAGATTTTAATCTCAATTATAATCATGTAATAGTTTTCAATCTACTTGTGCTTGCTTGTGTGTCTCTCTGTGCACATTATCAACACTTCCAATACTTGCTGCAGGGCACAGGGGTTCTTTGTGAGTGTGTTACTCTTATCTTACAGTAACCAAAGACCTAACATCTGAGCAGAACAATCTTGGTATATTATCTATCTATCTATCTATCTATCTATCTATCTATCTATCTATCTATCTATCTATCTATCTATCTATCTATCTATCTATCTATCTATCTATCTATCTATCTATCGATTGATCTGTCTGTCTGTCAATCAGCCAATTTTTGTGGAAAAGTGATCGGTGATTGCCAAGCAAAGACTTTAATGACAAATCAATCAACCCTAGTGGCCAATTGTTCTTCACCTTAGCATAGGCAAACAATTAACAATGACATACTTCCATTACGGGCAGCAGGGGGGTCGACTGGTTAACACGTCCGCCTCACAGCACAGAGGCGCAGGATTCGATTCCATATTCGATACATAACTAACTTGCCAACAAACTTGAAGCTCACAACAAACGCTTATGAAAATGTGTTTGAACCGATTACTTTTATATCTTATCTGCAACAAACACCTCGTCCTCTGTTTGTACGAGTAAATCAACACCACTGGTCACTGTTTTAGGTGATTGTGAGCCAATTGTAAACCGCGTTCGATACATGACTAACTTGCCAACTAACTTGAAGCTCACAACAAATGCTGCCAACACCCACAAAACGACCTGAAGCCTCCAGTAACGATAAGTTGAATGAACCAATGATGTCATCCGCACAATCCCAAGGCCTCGTTTGTCATTGGTCTCCCTATTTTTTGGGAAACGACACAGGCTCTCACAAAATCTTTGGCACACTCACTTTTGCTCGAGAGATGCTCTGAAGCTTTGGCACATTTCATAAAATCACGAGTTATCCCAAATGTTTCAGAAACCAGAATTTTGACCATAACCCGAATATTGACTGCATGCAAACATGTTCAATGAAAAGGGAACAATCTGGTCATACTAGTGATGTCACTGATCATGTAAATAATGTGTGTTGTGTGATCAAGCTGAACTTGGTTTGCTGTTATTGAAGAGAGTCTTAATGAAGTCTTAAAGATAATAACCTGACTTAACTGAGCAACTATTAGTAGTCTTATTAACCCATTACCTAAGTAACATAATATAATACTGTATATTTCCCCCATGCTCTGTAGTTATGCAGGTCGTGTGGTTGGCAGTGCTTTGAAAGCCCAGAGGGACAACCCGGAAATTACAGTTCGTAATACGGATCCTGTTCTAAGGGCAGCAAAACAAAGACTGGAGCAGTTGACCCAGGTAACACAAAATCTTTGCTGCACAAGACAAGATTCATTCAAAACATGCGATACGAGTTCTGATTATTGCGATATCTAAAATGTACCTGAAGAAATAACATTTCGGAAACATTAATTTAATGAGTTACTTAGTCTCTCTCTCTCTCTCTCTCTCTCTCTCTCTCTACATATATACCGGTATATATGTAGACATATATACCGCTGAAAATGGATGGATGGATATACAGTATATATATCCATCCATTTTCCGAACCGCTTGATCCTCACTAGGGTCGCGGGGGGTGCTGGAGCCTATCCCAGCTGTCTTCGGGCAGTAGGCGGGGGACACCCTGAATCAGTTGCCAGGCAATCGCAGGGCACACAGAGACGAACAGCCATCCACGCCCACACTCACACCTAGGGACAATTCAGAGTGGTTAATCAGCCTGCCATGCATGTTTTTGGAATGTGGGAGGAAACCGGAGCACCCGGAGAAAACCCACGCAGGCTCGGGGAGAACATGCAAACTCCACACAGGGAGGCCAGAGCTGGAATCGAACCCAGTACCTCCGCACTGTGAAGCCGACGTGCTAACCACCGGACTACCGGGCCGCCCAGTATATATATATATATACATCCATCCATCCATCCATTTTCTGAACCGCTTAATCCTTACTAGGGTCGCGGGGGGTGCCGGAGCCTATCCCAGCTGTCTTCGGGCAGTAGGCGGGGGACACCCTGAATTGGTTGCCAGCCAATCGCAGGGCACACAAAGACGAACAACCATCCACGCTCACACCCACACCTAGGGACAATTTAGAGTGCACAATCAGCCTGCCATGCATGTTTTTGGAACGTGGGAGGAAACCGGAGCATCCGGAGAAAACCCACGCAGGCCCAGGGAGAACATGCAAACTCCACACAGGGAGGCCGGAGCTGGATTCGAACCCGGTACCTCAGCACTGTGAAGCCGACGTGCTAACCACTGGACTACCGGGCCGCCCTATATATATACATACAGTATATATATATATATCCATCCATTTTCCGAACCGCTTCATCCTCACTAGGGTCGCGGGGGGTGCTGGAGCCTATCCCAGCAGTCTTCGGGCAGTAGGCGGGGGACACCCTGAATTGGTTGCCAGCCAATCGCAGGGCACACAGAGACGAACAACCATCCACGCTCACACTCACACCTAGGGACAATTTAGAGTGCCCAACGAGCCTGCCATGCATGTTTTTGGAATGTGGGAGGAAACCGGAGCATCCGGAGAAAACCCACGCAGGCCCAGGGAGAACATGCAAACTCCACACAGGGAGGCCGGAGCTGGATTCGAACCCGGTACCTCAGCACTGTGAAGCCGACGTGCTAACCACTGGACTACCGGGCCGCCCTATATATATACATACAGTATATATATATATATATATACATATATATATATATATACTGTATATACACATACATACATACATACATACATACATACTTGTGCAGTATCATCAACAATAAAGAAACAGTCCTCAAATTTGCCTTCAGTGCTGCAATTCACCCCTGGCACATTCCATTTTCTTGCTTTTTATTGCTACAAAACCACTTTAAAACAAAGAGATCGTCTCCTTTTCCCAGGAACATCATAGGCTTCTTGGTTTTGGGAGGACCGATTAGCTTGGTTCCAGAAATGCTTTGTGCCAGCAAAGTCCTCAAAACTTCAGAAGGACAAAAGTGTCTCTCTGAGTGCCTAATGTGTCTTGACCCTCATGTGTTATCACCACTTGAGTGAAGTGCTGCTTAATGCAATACATTTAAATGTCACCATTGCAAGCATATGTTGATAATGACGTCCGGTGATGCATTAATTCAGCAATTACAACAGATTTATGCGGCACTCTCAAAGCTTTTGACAGGTTGGTAATATGCTGACAGGATTTTCAATGATTACATGTACTCATGAATCATCCATCAAGGTCATTCACAATGAAGCCGCTTGTGTCCAATACTCTTAATTGACAGTGACACTGCTCGACAGTTGTCAAACTGATAAGGAGTGTACCTTGACATATGAGTTCAATTCTCTCAAGCTCGTTACCAAATTCAATCCTATTTTAAATCACCTTTCCCCACTAGAATGAATGGAAGTCTCATAAATACGTACCAACCAACAAAATAATTACATGCATTTGTAATCCTACTACTAATAATGACACTATTATTTATGAAAACATCCAGTATTAACATCATTTAAGGAATAAAAATAATTAAATGGCACAGTGGGTGACTGGTTTGCACATCCGCTCCCAGTTTTGACTCTGAATCCATCCTGTGGTTTTCAACTACTCCTTGTGCTACTGTGTCAGCCTAATGAGTGCAACCGATATATAAACTGGATGACTCGATGGTAAAGAATTAAAATCGTTGCATTTTTATGCCTCTCCTTCTGGTATCCACGCCATGACCACTAGGGGGCAGCATAACACATACAGCCATAGTAAGCATAGGTTTGCTGATGAAACACAAAGAAGATGACTGTAAACTGCTGTAATATGACTTGGGGCCTCTTCGGAATGTCGTTCTTGCCAAGGAAATGTCCTTTATTATCTTATTAATTCCACAAATGCTTAGGAAAGGAGCCAGAATTCAACCTGTAAGCCCCCTTCAGCAAAGATGACTCTTGACCAACCTTTACAAAAAGATATTACCTACAATTCTTTAGGCAGCACTATTTAAATCAACATAACACTGACATATACTAGTTGGCAGACTATGCCAAGACGCTCGCGTTTCATGCTCAGGACTTTAAGAATAATATAAAGAAAAAAAATATAGTAATGAAACTTTTTTTTCTTTTTGTAACAAGTAGCCAAAAAATGTGGCCAAGAAATATACGTTCAAAGCATAGGGAAAGGTGTGGTTCCACACAAATGTGTTTTTGTGGAACCACTTTGCTTATATTTTGTAGGCAACGTCTGCAAGACACTCGTCGCTGAGCAATGACGTCAGTTAGGAAAAGTATTCAACAAGACCATTTTTTTAGATCGTCATAATTTTTGGTTTTAGAAAAGACATCTTACAGCAGAACGGCCCAGTGGTTAGCGCGTCGACCTCACAGTGCAGAGGTGGTGCGTTATAATCCGATGCACTTTGCGTATAGATCAATATTCTGATTTCTTGGACGTAGTATTTTCGATGTTCTGTAAAGTGCTTTGTTGCAGCTGCAGTGGTTATGAAAGTACAATATAAATAAAGGCGCATTGTATTAGGTCGGCCCAGTGGTTGAGTGGCTAGCGAGTCGACCTCACGGTGCAGAGGTTGTGGGTTCGATCCAGGCTTGGGCATCCCTGTGTGGAGTTTGCATGTTCTCCCCGTGCCTGCGTGGGTTTTCTCTGGGTACTCCGGTTTCCTCCCACATTCCAAAAACATGCATGGCAGGCTGATTGAAAACTGTAAATTGTCCCTCGGTGT
Source organism: Hippocampus abdominalis (assembly GCA_018466805.1). Classification (NCBI taxonomy): domain Eukaryota; kingdom Metazoa; phylum Chordata; class Actinopteri; order Syngnathiformes; family Syngnathidae; genus Hippocampus; species Hippocampus abdominalis. Next base: position 2,014,877 of record CM031701.1, on the reverse strand, counting down.
GAATGTGAGCGCGGATTGTTGTTCGTCTCTGTGTGCCCTGCGATTGACTGGCATCCGGTTCAGGGTGTCCCCCGCTACTGCCCGATGACAGCTGGGATAGGCTCCAGCACCCCCCTTGAGAGAACAAAGCGGTTCGGAAAATGGATGGATGGATGGATCTTACAGTAACAGTCTTGGATACATTTCCATACTTTTCCAGACCTGGAAGTTTTGTGAAAACAAATCATCTCAACTTGTTTACTAATCAGTCTGCTGATCGTGATAAATGGAATAATATAAATATTGCTCTTGTATATTGCTCAATTGCAGTCTCATGACATAGTGGTGAATCATAACACAGGCCCTCGTTTGTCTCCTGTCCCCTCAGACAAGCTGCCAAATGATAACCTTGCGCACAAAGTCTTGTACCCCATGACTGTTGATGCCACATGTCCCCTGGTGCTTGCTGCCCACTGACTCAGGCACAAACCTTGACAATGATCACATCTTTGTATCCTCGAATGCTAAGATTCAAACATTGATGGCTCCCTGTTGGATGAATAGTCAATGCAAGACATGCATGCAGGCAATAAATAATATTTGTCCCAATTGTTTCTCATCTCTCTGAAAGCCCCATTTATGGTTTTAAGAAACAAATTCCCATAACCACAAATGTTAGAACTTCTTTGATTCTTTAGCAGCATATTATATTGGATGTTTCCAACAAAACAAACAAAAAAAAGAAACGCTATGCAGTGATAATTGTACAGTTTACCCCCAGCGAGTGCCAGGGACTCGCTGATCAGAAAAGTATGAGTCCCATTATGCATTTCGTGAGTCCCAAATTTCGAATTCTGAAATGGTCTACTTATTCAATTGCATATAATAATAACACAAACAACAACATATACATACAATTACTGTACAAACAAATGCTGCAAAAATTTAAATAATTCAGTAGCAGGCCTGAGGATTTCGGAAATTCACCATAACCGTTTTTCGGTTCCGTCGGATTACCCAATGGGAAACCACGGTACTAATTTGGGGTTCCGTAAACGTTCATCATGGGAACCCATTTTTCTATTTTGACTGATATTCATAATCAACTCAACTCAAATGTATTTATAGAGCACTTTCAAACAACTATTGCTGCACACAAAGTGCTGTACATGGAGCAACTAACATAAACAACAGTAATCAAGAATTCCGAAACTCAAATGTATAATGTTTCAAGGGTAAATGTTTGAAAACTATGCATTAACAATGAACATTTGTCAGTTAAAGAAATGACTCGGCACACAGGAAAATTGTCTTCAATATCGACGGGAGCGGATCTCTGAGAGCGAACGACGGTTTAGTTGCTCCGCGATCACACTCAAGCTCCTTTCCTGCCAATTCGAACTTTTATTACAAAATACAAGAAAAGCACTGCCCCCGACATTTGCATACCGCACCCCCGGTCCGGCCCCTCTGTAGTGATTGGTTACCTGGGTTTGAGCTTTGAAACACCGGTACGTTGACGCCTTTCCATCTGGTCTACGCTGAATCAACATGTTGCAGACTTTGCGGACGACAAATGTCGCCTGGGCGCGACGGGTGTTCTCAAATCGTCTTTTGTTGTTCAACCGCTGTTCCCGAATTATTGATTCCCCCTTTGTGACCGAGTCTATCCTTCTCTCCTCTGTTCGCCCCCCTGCATTGACGTGCTAATTGTGGAATTCAACAGCCCTCCGACCAGGTGGCCGGCGCCTTTGTCTTTGTGCATAGGCATTTGGGGGTGCTGGATATGCACCCAAACGTTTAGATGTGCTCAAATTAAATGAAACTTTAAACATGATACAATTTTGCTCATAGATTTCTCTGTCAAAATGACATTAGCAACTGTGTACTGCAGGTTTATTGAAAAAAAAAAAAAAGGATCAAAATAAGTTGCACTCCGATGGCATCATGAATACAGCATACCATAAAATCTGAGTCTTTTTTCCAGTCTCACACTGCAAAGATTAATTTACTGGTAATCATTAATACAGCTAAGTATTGATGTGGCTTGACACCCTCTTCCCAAGACGATGCATGTGTAATTTACTCTCAATTTGACGAAAGAATCTAACACACGTCATCATGAGTTCTACCAACAGTTAACATTAGCATTACTACACCCTGTGACGAATGTTTTATTCACAAAGTTACCATGCTACAACTAGTAAATTATAGAATAACCAAGACTGCTTCATATTATTTTTCAATAGCGATTAGCCTGTAGATCTAATGACCAACTTGCCTCGTAATCGTGCCTCTCGTCGTATCTCGCTCTCGTGTTCTGTGCATACGTCACAGGTGCGTTTAGTGATACGCCCTTCGGCGTTCCCATTTCTTAAATGTCGTAATTAGTAGACCTTTGTGTGTTTTTATCGCCGCCATTTCAAACTTTCATTCGCGCAATTCCTCAGTTTGCGGACTAAAATAGCAACCCGCATGCGCACATAACGTTATCTGTCCCCCACCGAACACTGAAAACAAAGTCAACTCGTGTGCGGTGACTTTTATGGTAAAACGATTTTTCGGTACCGTCAAAATGACGCCACAGAAACGACACGCTACCGGTAATGATCAATACCGTGAAATCCTTGGGCCTGCAGTAGTTTTTTTTTTGTTTTGTTTTGTTTTGACTGAGAAATTTCCTTGCGTCCCAAAAACGCACATTATTTGGAATTGTGCGTCCCGCGGGAAAATGATGCGTCGAGGATGCGGGACGCAGAGGTAACGAGATGGCTGGCTATGTATCTATTTGAAAATATCGAGACCAGCCCATCTTCAAGTACTAAAAATTAAATAAAACAAAGGAGTTGAGCTGGAAAAGGCAATTCTGATGATAATCCGAAATAGGGAAACGGAAATGTCTGTCAATGGGGAAAAGACAAAGATGGAAATGACTTTATTTTGCACTCAATAGTAACTATGGTAAAAAAAACAATGTGCGCACTTGGTGTCCAGTCAACTTTTCCATATTTTAGTCACAGCCAAATGGAACGTGTTTGTGCATATCTTTCATGTGTTATATAGTATTATTATAAAACTACACTTAAGGTGTTATATTTGTGGCTTGGAAGACAATCAAATGAAAGAACTTGTGAAATATTAACTCTTATTCACGTGTGTTTAGGAACTTTTGGTGGAGCTTGATTGGGCACGTGAAGCCAAAAGAAAGGGTGAAGAAGACTACGGAGGGAGCGCAGAAGCAGAAAGGGGCAGTGGAGACGACTGTGACGATGAAGACGGCTGTGAAGCATCTGGTGAGGCTTTTCTTTTTTTTTGTACTTTTATTTTGCTCATTTCATCAGTGTTTTCACATTGATTTTACATGAATTGACTTTGAGTTTAACAAGACGTATTATGAACAAGAAGGATATGCCACTGAAATGGTAGTGCTCTTTTTTTCCGTAAAGACTAGCATGTAACCTAAAGATGAATGCCGGAAAAGTACTGGAGGCAGGCATCACAACAGTACATTTTTACAATTTACAATATTAATGACAAAAACAACCTTCATTATCTTCCATAGACAATTGCTTTGCGTTTTTGCACTAAATGTTGCAAAGGGAAGAACAACTCGTTACGTTTTGGGATTTTACAACGCAGCCATTCCTTCTTTACTTGAGGGGAGCTCTGCCCTCCTCTCCAGTGCCTTTCTACTTGTCGCTCAAATGTCCCAACCTCACTTGTTATGTATCAGATGCACCCCGAATTCTTCAGGGTCTGCTCTATTTGTCATCATGGTGACATGAGGATGTCACAATTGGTCTTACACACAGAGCAGCAGTTATGCATGTCCCTACCCCTCGCTTTCTGCCTTTGGTTTGCCATTTCTCATTTCCCTCACCTCAGGAATTCTCAGAGATTAAAACGGATTGATTTTTTTTTCCTACTCAGACAAGCACGATCCTCTCCTCAATCCCTCTGCCTCCCCAGACGTGTTCTGTTAGTCAATAATGTAAATATAATCACAGCTTCTTCTCCTACTATTTTAGGTAGAACCACAAACTATGATGTTGCATTTACAAATGTAACATCACTGACTCACAATACGTTTTATTCTGGAAAATGACAATCATTTTGTTTCTCCAGCTCATTTTGTATAATTAAAATATATAATTTATCACGACAAATCTGTGTCCAAGACAATCAAATGTTATGTTTGTGTATGTACGTTTGAATCATTGTAACCATGGTTACCAACTGCTCTTTGCGCTCATCAGTACCTGTTTGGTGACCATGAAAAAAGAAGAGACAGGAGAGTAAGAAAGCAAGGCCAAATTTGTCCCATTTCAAGTCATGAAATATATTTTTTTAGAACCACACTTAATGCCTGAATTAAATTGCCCTCAACAGAAAAAATACACAAGAATACCTTGTGGAACTATTTTGTATTTATTCAATCACTGACTTGCACTCCAGGTCTAAGGGTCGAGCTTTACAAAGTCCAAATGATCTATTTCAAGGGAAATGCCAATATTTTCCAGTGCTCAAAGCCTGCTGAGTTTGATTGACATTTATAAGCATCCATGGCTGTTTGAATGGGACCAGAAAAGTGACAATAAAAGGGAGTCCTTGGTCCAGATTTATCAGTTCTATAAAACAAAAGTGCCTTTTTGTCCAATCCATACACTCTGTAATATTGAAGTTGCAAACATGATCAGAATAACATCAGTATGGATATTCAGACTCCCCCATTCATCATGGGCTACACCAGAGGTATAAAACTAATTTCACATTGTGGGCCACATACGGCCTCGGTCAATGTCAAGTGGGCCGGACCGTTAAAATTATACCATACTCTGCTATAACCAAAAAAAAGAGATCATGTCTTTTCTTTGTTTTGGTAGAAAGAAGCAGAAGAACATTAGGAACATTTTGAAATTTAATCAACGTACCTTTTACAAAACATTTGACAACATGACTTGACTCTCTTTTTCATTTGGCTGTCTAAATCTGCTGATAGGTCCGAAATGCTCTCTGGTATTCCTCATCAGGCTAATATTGGCAAAAGCTTGTCGGTTCTCGGGACATACAAGTTCAGCCGCCTTCATCATGCATTGTTTCACAAAGTCACCATTGGAATATGGCTTAGATGCTAATGATGTTTTGCTAACAATTAGGTAACTGGCTTTTACTGCTGTGTTGGGTCTGTCTCAGTGACAGACTGGGACTGCTGTTGTCTTCTTCTCTAATCAAAACTGTGTTCCCCTAGCAGATGATCCATGAATTGCAGCTTATTAAAAATATTCTTTTATGTGTTCTTTCACTTTTAAATTATCCTGCGGGCCTGATCGAACCTGCTTGAGGGCCGGTTCCGACCCGCGGACCGTATGCTTGACACCACTGGGCTACACAGTCATAAGGAGTCCATACATTCCGATTTGCCTCAATAAGCATAAGTAATAATGTCATTCATATATGGTCATGATCTCCTCTCTTTTTTGTCAGATTAACTTTCAAAGTCATACAATGCACATACTGTATATGCAGTCAACAGTTGATGTATTGACAATAATAAAACTAGACATGTAGTTCTAAACATTTAATGCATATAAATGATGTAAACCAATGTCTTCAAAAGTTTTAACATTTACACAAATCCCGAAACAAATTTTTTTTTAAGAAAAGAAAGCCTGGACAATTGCTGTTTAACAGAAGCTTTTATTGACAGGGTTGTGACTATTATATTGCAAAATATATAAAATGCCTCTGCAACATCATGATTCATACATCATTCATACATTTTGTTGCATATTCCGTTCATACCAAATAAGAAGTTATGTTCTTCTTCAAACAAATGCTATTGAATGGGAAAGCCAAATTAGAGAATGATTCCTTAATCACGACCATCATAATTGAAATGAATTTAAAATTTTAGTTGCCACATTTGAATTAGTACAATTTACAGTTTAGACTTCCAGTTTAGACACACACCCACACACTATACTATCCAGACACCTTTCAAAGTCACCTTTTGAGTGCATGTTTTGTGAGCATTGTGCATTTGTGTGTTTGAGATACAGCAAGAGAATGTCTAATGCATTTGCAGCAAAATCCAGACATAATTGACCCACATTTGACAGTTTTGTACAAAACATCACATTCATTTGATATCAGATATTATACGGTTAAAGACACCACAGTGATCAGTTTTCATTTTGACTTTGTCTCCTCAAATCCATCTGACATCCGCTCACCAATTCCTCACCTTAGAATGACATTCAGTTGTGATCCGTGCCAAAGCCTTTTTGGGAGCAGCACTGAATTGTAAATCTTCCTTGTGTAAGAGGTGTGTCACAAAAGTTATCTTTTAAACGCAAGCTACAAGAAAAGCCCTTGAGTTGAGCACACTTTGTCATCCTTCTCTACCACAACATCTTGCAGTCCTGGTAGGACTCTTTCAGGTTTCTCTGCAGCTCTGTCATCAGAGCCATCTTGATGTCATCCACATCTTCCAAACGGGTCACCTGATGAGATCCTTGTGCTTTGAAAAGAGGGGGAAAAAAATCACATAGAGCCAGGTTGGGTGAGTAGATCCCCTGGATTACACTGTCAAACGCCTTTTCCATGTCCGCAAACCACGTGCCACTTGTTCTCTTTCAGAAACCAGGCATATTTTTCTAGATTACAGCTTTGAAAAGTGCACATGTGTCTGTGTAAGGGATTTTGTTGCTTCATAGAAAATCAGCATCATCTGTGTGGCTCACTCAAGTTCTGATTTATGGCCATGCTCCACCTACCCAAAAGCCTTGACCTAACCCTGGGGCAGAGGCTTCTTTTGCATTTTTATGTAATTATTACAGAAGCTGTCTTGTTTAAAAACCACAAGTGAATAGTTCACTTGTTTGGAAAGGCAAAGTTGCTGCATTGGTGTTTTCTTGTTTCCACCATCTGTCCTCTTTAGCCAGTCTAGAGTATGTAGCAAGTACTGCTGTCCTTCATTTGAACCTTCGTGTCAGCTACTTCAGGGAATCCCAGCTGTGCTGGAATGGCGGCGTTAACTAATATGTAAGTCAGACCCTTTTTGCTGGGCTGTACCAAAAGTGACCTGCAAGCTGCAGTTAAATTGTTATTTTAACGTCGGCCATCCTCCTCTTTCATCATTGTGGCGAGGTTCCGACTGCATCACGTGCATGCCTTTTGACAGTGTTCATCACTCATCCAAGATTATTTTTGTCTGTGAGATATACAGGCTTGTTACAAAGATGTCAGCAAACCAAAGGGCATGGCAGAAGAGACTCTCGGGTGCTACATCAGTATATGGTGTGGCTGCACTTCAGCAAAAAAAACCCCCAAAAATCCGCAGTAACGCTTGTTTGGGAATTCGGTTTATCTGTCATGCTGGGTGTTCCAGCGTACTAAGGGCGTTTGCTTTGATTTGCGGCTGGCGTATCTGACAGTTTGGTGGCTGAAAGTAGACGAAAGTAGACGAAACTTGCCTGCTGGAACCTCATCAAAATCTTGACGCAGGTAGCATGACACAATTTCAATCATTGTATGTGGTCTTTTCCTAATCCTAATCCTAGTTTCGATTTTTGTATCAGACGTGTTTTGGGGTTGTCTTGTCTTTTCACGACAAGCAATTATCATTTATATGTATCCTTGCCTTTTGCAAGTGTTGTTGGTTTATCTCATTTCCCTGTTTGTAGTCACTTGCGCATTATTGTCAATACACTATTTTTGTCCAAATTCTATTAGAGTCCACGGTTGTCCGATTCTGTTCCGGAGCCTTCCTGAACCATTTCAGGTGGTCAACCATAGAACTGTAGCAATAAATAAAGTACGGCATGTATAAGCAGTTGAGGATGAAGTGAACACCAGCATAATTAACTGTCAACAAAAATAGGCAGCAGCATTGTATTGCATTGTCTTCACATGGAATAACATTCCAATTGGGAAAGACACCCACAATATTTAGTATCAGTAGCTGAGTGTCAACTGCACATACAGTATATGAATGCTATGTAAACAGCTGTTTTGTCCTATAGTACCTACCTTTTATATTTAAGCATGTTGTTCAACTACAAAGTGTATGTTTGTGTATATGTTGGCGTGAACCAATGCACCTCCCACATGGATCCTGGAAAAATGCCAACACACACACACACACACACACACACACACACACACACACACACACACACACACACACACACACACACAGTTGCACGAGTGAAAGGGTTCTTCATTCAAAGGGGGAGTTTGCAGTTTTTCTACTGTGAATTGAATGTCGCCTCATGTCATTTAATCTTCATAAAGTCTGACTTAAAGCCGCGCCTCTCACTGACATGCAAAAATGATTCTGAAACATGGCCTTTCACAATGATGTGCTATTAAACGTTTGTCGTTGTGAAAAATCATCACAGAGAACACTGTTCCGCTTCAAAAACATAGCAGTGGTAGCAACACTAAGCTAGCATTAACCCTAAACAAGAATCTCACGGTTGGTGGTAGCACGGCTTATTTGCATTAGTGTGACCACATTGATTGGATGTTTTGTTTTTTGGAATTTAGAATCAAATTAAAATCTAAAAAAAGGCAATAATTTTCCCTGTTACTTACACTAAAAATGTTGGGTTTTATCACCCAAAAGGCTGTCGCCTAAGGCTATGTTTACACTGTAGTTAGTCACGATTTTTTTGCCCATATGTGACATGTATCTGATTTTTTTTCATGCATTGTGAACACTACAGTTTCAATGATTTCTAATCTGACCTGGGCCTCTTTCGGATGTTGATATAAATTGGACATGTGCGTGATGTGTCTGCAGTATTAATGTTATTCTATCTACATCCGACCTATACGCAATCAAAATCCCGATATGCGCGCCGCGCTGGTGGAGTAGAGTGCTTAGGAGGGTGACTACTAAGAATCCTCTGTGAATGTGAAAAGTTGTTTTCAGTAACAGTGTTGAGTAACACATGCTTCTTGCATCACGGACGTGTTGCGTTCACATTCAAAGTTTAATTATTATTATTATTTTGTTGTAATGTGAATGAGTAACATAAAATGATCGGATTTAACACCAATTCCAAATTTGGCATCACGCCATGCAATGCGAACGTAGCCTAAGTCGGTTGTGCAATCCGGATGGAAGTACAGTAAATGGAAATAGTAATGCTACTTGATGCTTTTCTTGAAAAGCTGAAATATTTATCTCTTGTCCCATAATATTTTTTTTATGTTAAATTCAAATGTTTTCGATCTCCAGCAAAAAAATAAAATAAAAAATAGTATAGGAAATGTCAACCACTAAATTATTGATGCCCATTTATCTTGTGATTTTACACATCACACCAATGCAAATAATTGCCACAATAACATAAAATTTATTAAGGAAACTGCAAAAGGAATTTTTATATGTAATATGCAAAGAATATTTGAAAGGTAATGCCTCTAATCAGATGCCATAGAAAGGATTTTGGATCGGTTTATGTTGTTTTGTTGTCAACTGAGTTGCCTTTGTGGTGTGTCTGAACTTAAATGCTTATGCTCAGTCATTTTCACTGTGCCATGTGAGTGACCAAACACAATCAAAGTGCTGGTCTGAAGTTCCTTCACCAGAGAGATAATCATGTTCTCTTGGGTCATTTATGTGCTTAGGTATTAACACAGCTGATTTATCCAGTGGACACCGTCCAGTGATGACGGACAGGGCTCCTCTTCATCCTCCTCACCACCACATTCCCCCTCATGTCAACTCTCCCCCACTGGTAGGCAATCCTCATCTTAAGCCTCCTTTCCACTGCAGGAACCTTTATAAGCACTTTTCAATTGACCGTGGTACACAATGAATTGAATTGTTTGTGTTGCTATTAGATAACTGCTAACTTCTACTATGCAGCAAAAAGATTTGTATCCTGAATATGTAACTCCGTTTCTATGTGTGTGTGTGTGTGTCTCTCTCTCTCTCGCTCTCTCTGAGAGAGTGAGAGAGAGAGAGAGAGAGAGAGAGAGAGAGAGAGAGACATACACCCACCCATCCATTCATTATCCAAATCAGTTATGCTCATAAGGGTCGCAGGCATGCTGCAACGTATCCCAGCTGTCTTTGGGCAGTAGGCGTGGTACACCCTGAACTGGTTGCCAACCAATCGCAGAGCACAAAAAGTCAAACAACCATTCACACTCACAATCACAGCTATGGACAAGTTAAAGTGTTCATATAACCCACTAGGCATGTTGTTGGGATGTGGGAGGAAACACAAGCAGGCATGCAGGCATGCAACATTCAAATTCCACACAGGAAGCCTGGATTCAAACCCCTGACCTCTGTACTGTAAATCCGATGTGCGAACCAGTTAAGTATTTGCAGCATGGTATAGAAGTGGTTAGAACATCTGCCTCACAGTTCTTTTGCTTTGGATTTGAATCATAGGTGCTCAGGCTGGGCGGCCCGGTAGTCCAGTGGTTAACATGTCGGCTTCACAGTGCTGAGGTACCGGGTTCAAATCCAGCTCCGGCCTCCCTGTGTGGAGTTTGCATGTTCTCCCCGGGCCTGCGTGGGTTTTCTCCGGGTGCTCCGGTTTCCTCCCACATTCCAAAAACATGCATGGCAGGCTGATTGTGCACTCTAAATTGTCCCTAGGTGTGAGTGTGGCGTGGATGGTTGTTCGTCTCTGCGTGCCCTGCGGTTGGCTGGCAACCAATTCAGGGTGTTCCCCGCCTACTGCCCGAAGACAGCTGGGATGGGCTCCGGCACCCCCCCGCGACCCTAGTGAGGATAAAGCGGTTCTGAAAATGGATGGATGGATGGATGGAGGTGCTCAGGCTTGCTCCGTCATTCCAAAACCATACAAACATAGGACAGAAAAGACCAGACAACTATGGCCAAATATATATCATATCGATTTTTTTTTAGTTAGTTTCAATTTTTAAAAGCATATTTGGTATTGAGTAATCCACAAGTGATTACAAATTACATTACTTTAATATGATGGTATTATTGGGATTACATTACTATAAAGACATTTTATAACAGGCAACTAGTAACTGTGTCGGAATATCTTGCTTACGTTGAGGCTTTGTGCCTTTGCTACACCGAAAACAATCCATTGTAACATCTTCCAAATTTAACGAGTGTAAACAGTAAACACTCATGTTTATTTATTTATTCATCAGTTTTCAATTGCCTTATTGAGATAAGGGGTATATCAAAGAAAAGTGTATGCAAGCAACAACCCTTTCATTCTGATTTTCACATTTTAAGACACATTGAAACATTGATTTTTATATTTAAAATTATCTGTTTTATAAGATATACATTAATACACTAACTTTAAAGGTCACTGTTGGAAGCATGGGCGGCACGGTCGTTGACTGGTTAGCACGTGTGCCTCACAGCGCCGAGGTTAATGGAACACTCTAGATTGTCCTCAGGTGTGAGTGTGAGTGCGAATGGTTGTTCGTCTGTGTGCCCTGCGATTGGCTGGCAACCAGCTCAGGGCGCCCCCCGCCTACTGCCCGATGATATGTGGGATAGGCTCCAGCATGCCCGCGGCCCTTGTTAGGATACGCGTTTCTAGGTAATGGAGTGATGGATGAATGCCTGACGCATTTTCTGTTAACTGTAATGATGTTTAAGAGCCTTCAAGTGTCAGTAATTTGTAATGAGGTAACACAACATCTCCCCCCTGCTTACATCATCAGTGTCATTTGCGTCACCTACACCGAACTATGAGATGTGGTGGAAATGCAAACCACCTGGGTCACAGGAACTTTGTATGACTTGGAATTTATATTACCAGGAACTGAATGTTCCTGGGCTTCTTGGTTCAGGAAACTGTATTATAATAGGAAACATGCAACTTTGCCCTTTTGACTTACATCAAATTAAAGATGAAAGGCAGGTTAAGCAGTGAATATACTATCTGAACTGCGATTGGCTGGCAACCAATCCAGGGTGTCCCCCGCCTACTGCCTGAAGACATCTGGGATTGGCACCAGCAACCCCCGCGACCATCGTGAGGATGAAGCGGTTCGGAAAATGAATGAATGAATGAATATACTATCTGATGCGCCTGTATAAATCTTCAGGCACCTTATTCATTCACCGTTCCATTCTCTTCCCTTTACATCTTCTATATCAGACGCCTCTTTCAGGTTCAGCCAGCATGCTGACTCTCCAACTACTACATTTGAGCCTTCCGGCTTTCCTGTTGCCGCTGTCACCATGGTAACCCCGCTGACGCTTGAGTGACAGAATTGGGGACTGAGAAGCAATCACGTCCAGTGTGTGGTTGTTTAGTGCTTCAAACGTCTTCGAGCACAGTTCGCCCACTCGTTTTTACTTTGTGCCCAATAATAATAATTGATGCTGTTGTTGATGACAATGATGATGATGACGGAAGACGAACTGTTGATTCAAGAGTGTGAGCATTTTATATTACCTGCACTGACCGTTGCGTGTGTTCACTTGTATTTAACTCTCCTAGCATACTTTGTAGATGTCACAGCACTACTTTTTTCAAGAGGTGTAAATACAAATCTATATATTATATATTTATATAAAGAGTTTATGTAGATTAATTTTATGTAAATAGTGCATAATATAGAAGACAGCAGACTGACATGTAGATATTGCATTTTTTTTATTACTCACTGATATGATCCCTGACAGGTACATTTTGTAGTCATAGTTGTATTATTATAGTAGTAGTATAGTATATTATAGTAGTATAATGTAACAGAGACTCCAACATTGCTATGAAATGGTGTGCTATATAGGCAAAACAGCCAGTCACAGTGCCTTTCCACTTATGTCACATAATTTGAAATAATAAAGCTGTTGACAAAATGCCAACTACAATTTTATTTACCAGCATGATGAATGCTTGGATGCTTCTATAATGGTGGATGCACAGGCCTTTTACTTTTACTTTATCTTCTCCAACAAATGGCATCTGGTCTAAGACAAAATGTTTTACTTTTGTTGTCATACAATATGAATATTATGTCTATTTTTGCCACAGTTTTATATAGACATATTGGCATCCCTTTTCACAAAGTTAAAAATAATCATATATAGATATAGGTATTCCGGGTAAGAAACAGCCATCTGCCTGCGACTGGTTGGCAACCAGTTCAGGGTGTCCCCCGCCTACTGGCCGAAGACAGCTGGGATAGGCTCCAGCATGGCCTACAACCCGTGTGAAGCGAATTTGAAAATGGATGGATGGACACAGCCATCTGCTTGACAAGTTGGGAGAGACTACATTTGTCGTGCAAGCTTTTCCCCCCAAATGTGATCAATCTTATCAGCTTGTACTATTTGATCATGTAAAGCGGTTGTGAAAATGCTATATAAATAAAGCTGTATTGAATTGCATTCCCTTTAGTTTAGTTGCATCAACTGGATGCATAACAGAACTGCAATCACGATTGTAGCTTCTATTGTATGTGCCTTATAATACGGTACGCCCTATATATGAAAACAGTTTTAAAATAGGCCATTCATTGAAGGTGCGCCCTATACTCCGAACTGCCTTATTGCGCGGAAAATACGGTAATCACAAAAATAAAATACAATTACTTTTTCAACCTAAAATTATGCTTTCCCTCACAATTTTTCCCCCTGTATCCCCTACCTATAATTGTTTAAGTCCATGAAGGAGGTGCTGGAGAGCATGCCGTCAGGGACTCCCTGATTTTGCTGAGGGGCAAACGGAAAGAATGCCACACCCTGACCACAACCCAAGTGCTACTGTTATTAGATTTCTGAGAAGTAAAGAAATGGGCCATCCAACATAATATACTCTGTATTTCTTATTGCTGATTGGGGCAAGATAATGTAAGTCAAGTGATAATTACCCATGACACTCGCACAGTTCAGTCCTTCAACCCTGAAGGCAAATCAAATTGAAAGTGTTTGACAGTCTTTCATCAGCCTGCTTGTAACAGAAACACAGGCTCCGTTGAAGCAATCAGACAAGTCTTGCTGAAGGGCAATTCAAGTTCCTGTATGAACGTCTTGAATTATCCAACCCAAGCACTCCAAGTCTTCTACCATCCCTGCAATCGTTTTAATCCCATGCATCTTATTTTTGGGTTCCGCTGTTGTGATGCTTTAAAGTTTCCCATATTGTTTTTGCATGATGTTAAATGCTCAGTCTGGTGACAAAATCTTCAGTTATAGTTTGCTTATGAATTCATTGGCTAGTTAGCTGGCAATTGTTTTTGGCTTCAAGAGGTGATGATCCAATATGGGCAAAATACTTAAAATAATCCAATTTTCCGACATCCTCACTAGGGTCGCGGGGGGTGCTGGAGCCTATCCCAAATAGGCGGGGGACACCCTAAAACCAATCGCAGGGCACACAGTCATCCACGCTGGGACAATTTAAGACAAATGCAAAAGAAACCGGAGCTCCCGAAAAACCCACGCAAGTGATTGGATCGAACCCGGTACCTCTGACCATTAACCACTGGTACCGATTTAAAATAATAATACAAATAAAATCTAAAGAAGTTCCTGCAAAAGACAAAAAAAGAATTTTTCCCCATTACAGTATATGGAAATACTCAATGTATGTACAAATCTGATTTTGGCCTAAACTGCAATGTGATGTAGTAGAAGTCAACATACAGATCATGTACTTCCTTGACAAGTAATTTCATGGTTTTGTGGAAATTCATGAGCAAGACACTGCAGCTTCCCTTCAACACTGAACAGGTAAAAACAATTATGCATACCAATGACACTTGCCCCAGACCAGCAATAAAGATCCACTCGTGCTGCTCTATTTTGCACTTGTTGGAGCTTGTCAATCTCTTTCTTAAAAGCACCACCACATTGAGCAGTTGTCTAAATTCTAACGGAGCAGTCTACTGTTAATTTAGGAGATAAGAACAACACTTGATGACAGACGATATGGCCGTTGAGTGTTTTCCTCTCCATAAAAAAGCTGACCGTCACTTGATGTCAGAAAACTTTGCCCAAATGCTACTAAAATGTATGTGCACATCCCTACCTATGGCCACATCAATGTGTGAAAATTCCAAAATGATCGCACTAATATATATTTTTTGTGAATATTACCGTCGCCATAGGTGCCCACTCAAGCTTAATGTTGCTTAATTCATGAGGAAAATCCAAAATATTCTGGTGATTGTTTTAATATTTTCACAGATTGATGTGGGCATAGGTTGAGATGTGTGCAGGAATTTTGGTGGCAATTGGTCATACTTTTCTAACATTAAGCCACGTTAAGATTTTTTCTCTTTCGTTAATGTCTCTGGGGAGTAAAATGCATTACACCCATAAAAGCCAAATTTCTGTGGCAGTTGCTTTGATATTTTCACAGGGTGAAGTGGGCATAAGTGGAGATGTGCATGTGAATTTTGGTGGCAATTGGGTTAAGCGTTAAGCTTTTTTTACACACACATCAAGCGCATTAGACTGTCACGCATGGTGTGTCGGGGTTACATTGTCTGCAGCAGAGTTCAGAGTTCAGATGTTCCCTGTTTAATTCTTGGCTTTGGCTTCTTGTGTGGAGTTTGAAGGTTCTCCCCGTACCTTGTGTAGGTTTTCTCCAGGTTCTCTGGATTCATCCCAAATTCCACAACCATGTATGTTAGCTTGACTGAATCCTTGGATTTGTCCATAAAAGCATTAGTGGTTGTCTATATGCAGCTTATAGTGCCCCTGTAGCACTGATTCTGGCCCCCCCTGTGGCCCCCCCTCCGAACGTAGATTACGCAGTAGCGCCGAGTCGCGAACGCGAAAGGTGGAACCAAAGTGCGTGCCTTAACATTCTAGTCCAGGGGTGTCAAACTCATTTCACATTGTGGGCCACATACGACCTCGGTAGATGTCAAGTGGGCCGGACCATTAAAAATTATACCATACTCTGCTATAAATAACCAAAATAACATGTATTTCCTTTGTTTTGGTCTAAAGAAGCACAAGAACACTAGGAAAATGTTGAAATGTAATGAACATATCTTTTACAAAACATTTCATGAAGCACCTAAGATTTCCTTAGACAAATGTGCAATTTACTTTTTTCATTCACATATATGCATTGCAACTGATCCCACTGACTGTACAGAGGCACAAAACCTTAACAAGTAATTGGTATTGAAAAATATAGTAATGCACTTTTAAGATTAAACGAGATTTATAAAGAAAGGAATTTTTAAACCATTTACACGTGTATATAAAATCTAAATGTAATCCCTGCCTTCACCTTACAAACTAAGGAGAGTGCTATAATAGGTGTAAAGAATAAAGTATTCACATGTCCTTAATAGCGTCTGCTGTGTTGGGTCTGTCTCAGTGACAGACTGAGACTGCTGTTGTCTTCCTCTCTGATCAAAACAATGTTGTCTTTTCCTCGAATCAAAACAGTGTGTCTCCCTAGCGGATATTCCATGAAATGCACCTTAGTAATAATATTCATTCCGTCTCTTTTATGCATTTTTTCACTTTTAAATTATCCCGAGTGGGAAAATGAGAAGCAGCCCGCAGAGAAGCAGATTAACACGACACGAGTTCTATTTTCGACACGACATGATTTATATTTTCAATGTAAAATCACAAAACGAAACAAGCCCCCAACAGTCGCATTATTAAGTCTAATTCCTCTTCATTTAAACATTTAACGTTAAAAATGAAAAGAAAAAGGACATTACATCATATAGCTATATGAAAAAGAAACACATTGATCCAGACAGAGAGAGAGAGAGTCAGATGATGATGGTGGTGAGAGATCTGAAGAGGAGCAAGTTGAAAGCACCAGAGAGGGAGAGTCAGAGGACACGGGATTCGTTTATTTTCAGAGCGAGGACACAGAGCAGGAAAGGGATACAAATGAAGAGCCTGAGAATGAGGAAGATGAGACTGCAACAGAAGTGGAGCGTGAGACACAGACAGAGGATATTTGCGCTTCCACAAGCACTGGACCATCAGGTATGTGATGCTGAAATGTGATGTGTTTGTGTGTGTGTGTGTGTGTGTGACTTTTTTAGAATCCCTTTTTAATTTAATTTTTATTTAACAGGAACAATATATAAGACATTGATTTTTAAAATTTGGATAATTATATGCATGCAAAACATTTAGCTTCAGTGTATTTGCAATTTTAGTCCCTGGTCAGGCTTGAGAATGTATTACTTTTATATTTATTGAATACAATAAAAAAATAATTAATACAATTAATAAATAGCATCAATGTAAGTGTAGCGGGTTAGTGTATATGCTGTGTCCATGCAGAACTTGTGTTAACATTTATTTGGTTTGTCTTTGTCCACAGACATCAGTAGATGTAAAGAGGACCCGCCAATGCAGCCAGACCTAAAACAGTTACCCAGGACCCTGATGGGGGACAGGAGGAGGAGTTTCAAGGCAGGCTGGTACCATATCCACCCCTGGCTTGAATATTCTCAACAGATGGACTCGGCGTATTGTTACGCTTGTAGATATTTTAGCCCTCCTAATACTGTTTTTTTCTCATCACTGTAATGTTATGACTACAATGCTTTCAAAGTTTGATGAAATAAAAAGTCAAACAAGATTTCAAATCTGTCTTTTTTGCCCTGGGTTGAATGTGCCCCTCCATCAAAACCCCTGGCCCCAGCCCGGCCCCCTCAGTGAAACTGATCTAGAACCCCCACTGTATATGCTGAGATACTCTCGAGCTTCCTGGCGACAACAATCATTTATCAAAAACGTATTGACTGATGTCTCCTTTAAGCACTTTCACTGAACTTTGATTGTCACTACATACTTCTGTGCTGTATTCGTTTTTCATTCTTCATATCTAACACCAACCTGTCAAATGTCTATTTGTCTCACAGAATTTACCATGTGAATACAGTCTGGCGCATATTCACCTGAATGGTCATTAATATGAACAAGCGCTTCAAAATAAATAAAATTGAAATTTGAATGAATAAAAATTGAGAAACATGTCGAGAACCCCACCATGAAACACGGCATTTGATATTGCTGACCTTTCGGTTAAAATAAACTCAGTGCTTGTGCGGGAGTTCCATAAACTATCCTCAAAATGAGAACACTTACTTCCGGGCTGAATCGCGTTTGGCTGCCGCTGCTCAAAAACGTGCAGTAATGTCAAAGTCATACTTAATTTTACATTTCCTGGTTCATGCACAGTGCTCAATCAACTAAAACAACAACCGCAAATGTGGCACCAGTACTTAATTTGAGAGACTGCAGTAGCTGCTAAAAGCCATTTTGTGTGTGAATCTTGGAGAATAGAACCTCAATTTAACCATGAGCAGAAGCGTCCTCCAAACATTTGGTTACAAACTATTCTTTCTAATATTTTACTTGGCACATGACTTTCAGGCATTTTGACATATTAGCAATACTCTTCCATCAAAGAAAGAAAAATCCGGACGTCACAAATAACACTATATAACACAAATAACACTATGCAGTATATATATATATATATACACAGGTATATGAATGAATGAATACTTTATTGTCATTGCACACTTGTTACAACGAGATTTTGCAGGAGCTTCCCCCCCAGTGTATCGTGAATATAAATATATATATATATATATTCAACCGGTTTGACCAGACGTCTGTCCCTCCCCCCCACCACCACCCCCTGCAGCTGCACCCACTCCCACTGTGGACTTCACCTCCCTCCCCTCCTCCTACGACCAGCTTCCAACAACGATCACCTGGCCTCTCAACCGACACTACACCCCCAAACCCAAGTCTGTCTCCTGGTTCATGCCTGTCTGTTACGACAGCGCAGGTGAGGAACCAACTGAGGAGGATAAAGGTGAGGAAGGCAGCAGGTCCGGACAACATCAGTTCCCGGCTCCTCAGGACCTGCTCTGACCAGTTGTGTGACATTGTCCAGCTCATGTTCAACCTGAGCCTGAAGCTGGGCAGAGTTCCACAGCTGTGGAAAACTTCGTGCCTGGTCCCAGTGCCCAAGACCCCCCATCCGAAGGAGCTCAACAGCTACAGACCGGTGGCGCTGACGTCTCACCTGATGAAGACGCTGGAGAGACTTGTCCTCGACTACCTGCGACCGCTGGTGAGCTCATCACTGGATCCACTGCAGTTTGCCTACCAGCCCGGCATCGGTGTGGAGGACGCCATCATCTATCTCCTCCACTCGGCGCTGTTACACCTGGAGAATGCTGGGAGCACTGTGAGGATCATGTTCTTTGATTTCTCCAGTGCCTTCAACACCATCCAGCCCAACCTACTGGAGGATAAACTGCAGCACGCCGGAGTGGAGCACCACCTCACATCATGGATTACGGATTACCTCACAAACCGACCACAGTATGTGAGGGCACAGGGCTGTGAGTCGGACAGGCTTCTCTGCAGCACTGGGGCGCCGCAGGGGACTGTCCTGGCTCCATTCCTGTTCACCCTCTACACCTCGGACTTCAGATACACCACTTCAACCTGCCACCTTCAAAAGTTCTCTGACGACTCTGCGATTGTCGGCCTCATTACAGAGGGAGATGATCGGGAGTACAAGAGACTGACGGGGGACTTCGTGGACTGGTGCCAGCAGAATCACCTCCAGATCAATCCTGGAAAAACTAAGGAGCTGGTGGTGGATTTCTGCAGGAAACAGTCATCACCTGCACCGATGAACATCAAGGGTACGGACATAGAGAGGGTGACCTCCTACAAGTACCTGGGTGTTCATCTCAACAATAAACTTGACTGGTCAACCAACTCAGACGCCCTGATCAGGAAGGGACAGAGCCGCCTCTTCCTACTCAGGAAACTAAGGTCTTTTGGGGTTCAGGGGTCTCTCCTTAAGACCTTCTATGACTCTGTGGTGGCCTCGGCCATCCACTATGGCATTGTCTGCTGGTCAGGCAGCATCTCGGCCCGGGACAGAAACAGACTGGAGCGACTGGTCAGGAGGGCCAGTTCTGTCCTGGGCTGCTCCCTGGACACTGTGGAGGAGGTGGGCAGCAGGAGGATGCTATCAAAACTAAAAGCTATGATGGACAGTCCCTCCCACCCCCTCCAGCCCACCCTGACAGCACTGGGCAGCTCCTTCAGCCAGAGACTACTACACCCGCGCTGCAAGAAGGAGCGATATCGCCGCTCATTCTTACCGACTGCTGCCAGGCTGCTCAATAAACACACATGAAAGAAAAAAAACGGACTCAACCCATCCATACATTGTAAATAGCACAGCCACCTTATATTTTGTATTTTGTATTTTTTATCTTGCATTCTGTACTGTGTACAGCTCTATTTTGTTCTGGAACATTTATTTGTGCATGCAATACTTTGTTTTTCTTTTTACCCCACCCCCCTTCCCCCTCCAATTCTGCTGCTGAAGACTGCAAATTTCCCCAGTGCGGGACAAATAAAGGTTTTCTTATTCTTATTATTCTTATATATATATATATATATATATATATATATATATATATACAGAGAGAGAGAGAGAGAGAGAATAGATAGATAGATAGATAGATAGATAGATAGATAGATAGATAGATAATAGATAGATAGATAGATAGATAGATAATAGATAGATAGATACACACGCACACACACACATACACACACACACACACATGCACACACACAGTGGCTGAAATACTGAAAATCTGATAGAACTGAAAGTCAAGGGCCATAAACAAAACCCATTGAACCTTCAAGATTTGAAGACTAATGGTTGGGAGGAATGGGCCAAATTCACATCAGAGCAATGCATGCATCTAGTTTCTCCACACAGGAGGCATCTTGAAGCTGTCATTGCAAACAAAAGCTTTACGATTGGTGAATTCAATACTTTTTCCCTATGTCATTTCCCATAATTACACACAACTTAATTTCAGCCATTATTTTTTCTGCTTTCTTTGCATGTATGGATTATGTGGGTGGTTCCTAACATCTGGTGAACATTTCATGTCAATAGCACCTTTGGAAATGTATTCTGTGATAAAAATGGTCCCATGTTAAATACTAATTTCAATATATTAGGGGTGCAATGAGACAAAAAGAAATCACAGTTCGGTTGGATAATTTAGTTCAATACTTTTTTAATACATTGCAAAATGTTCTTGCTTATATTTAAAAAAATACGTTTTAAACTTTACACAGCTATACAAATTGTGCATCCATGCCCATTTCAGATACAAGAAACACACTGAGGTTCAGAAGAAGGTTAAAAAAAAGGTGATTATGAAAGCAGGACAGTTATGGCAGGATAATAATAAATAATAATATCATCATCATTTAGAAAAGATGCTTCCAATTGTTATTTTATTACATTACAGTATTGTTATCCCACCCAAATTTGTTTGACATTCAACTACGGGAGAGTGTGTGGATGCATTTTGCAAAATGTGAGAAGCTGATTTAAGCAATTTACGTTATGTACATCATTTTTTACAGACCTTTAAGATATTTTATTTTTTTATGAAAATTGCCACTCTTTTATAATTCCTCTTTTTACATTAACTGACTACAGCAGAGCCTAACCTTCATTAAGATGAGATTTTTCAGGTTGGAGCCGGTCTCTGTTGGCCTGGACCCCAGCCAATAATTCACTCCAATGCCATTATGTCAATGTTTATTGGTAGTGGCCAAGTGATTTTATCTTGAGTGGCAGATAGTTTGGAGTGGGAGTGGCAGCTATGCTATTAAAACAGACATGGCTTCATCATTTATTTGATTTATTGTTTATGTGTGTGTGTGTGTGTGTGTGTGTGTTTTATACCAGCCAATAATGATGATTGTGGACCATTTTTACTCTCTCTGCAATGATACATGTATGTACACACTATCACTATATCCAACGTTGTGTCACTGATGCTTGCCATCTCTTTTACTTCTGGCAGATACAACCCATCCATCCATTTTCCGAACCGCTTGATCCTCATTAGGGTCGCGGGGGGTGCTGGAGCCTATCCCAGCCGTCTTCGGGCAGTAGGCGGGGGACACCCTGAATCAGTTGCCAGCCAATCGCAGGGCACACAGAGACAAACAACCATCCACGCCCACACTCACACCTAGAGACAATTCAGAGTGTCCAATCAGCCTGCCATGCATGTTTTTGGAATGTGGGAGGAAACCGGAGTGCCCGGAGAAAACCCACGCAGGTCCGGGGAGAACATGCAAACTCCACACAGGAAGGCCGGAGCTGGTATCGAACCCGGTACCTTTGCACTGTGAAGTCAACGTGCTAACCACTGGACTACTGGGCCGCCCAGATACAACCCAAAATGACTTAATGAATGAGCTCGTGAAAGTAACGTGTCATTTTGACTCCCAAGCTTGTTCGAAGACTGTGTGCTTACAAGTCCAAAAATGCAGGTTCTATCAGGCTTCTCAGTTTGGTTCTCATTCTTTGACATCTTCATGCTATGTTGCTTCACAGGCATGCACTTGGAAAAAGAGAACCCATTATGATAGCATGATAATTATGTGTGAGAACGTGCAGGAGCAAGGTGTCAGTATGATGAATTGAGAATAAGTCTCGGAGTACTAATTTATAATTTACTGACTTTGATATGGTTGAGCCAACAGTGAGCTCTTTGTTGTCAGCTGACACTCCCCAACAGTCAGGATTGTTACATGAACGTTTACCACCTAGGTATCCGGTTGTACCCATTTGCAGTGAGCTTGAATGTAATAAATCAGGATCATATTGAATTTTTGTTGATGAGGAACACAGCCAACTCACCTGGCAGTGGAAGAATTAAATTACTCTTTTTATTTTCCCTTGACACTGTGAAGGTGTCATTTAGTTTGACATTGTCCTGAGTAAACTTTATTTTCGGTTAAGATGGCATTTCATATTTGTTTTTAGCACCAGGAAAAATGTGATTGCCAGTAGTCCAACGTATTTCCTACTATGACAAGCCGATCAAGTATCAGTGCGTTGTTCTTAGTAATAGACACCCATTTTGTGAGTTAGAGTGACCAGACAGGCCAAGTTGTCTTAAAATAACTTCTGTCATTGAAATAGGTTACAGCCACTGTGAAATGACAATTTCCATTTCAGTACCAACCACAAAATGAATATTATCATATAAATCAGATGAGTGAAACTACATGACATCAATTCAGGGCTGGGCCCCACACAAATGAAGTAATTTATGTACCCATGTCCACCTTAATCCAGCGATAATTCCTCTATTTATGAGTGATGTGCCGATGGCAACGGAAATAACAATACCACAGACATCGGATCTATGCATGCTAATATCAAATATCAAATCCAAATATTGATACTTTTGATACTTCAGACATTTGAGGTAATGTATATCATTTACAGCAACACAGTGGAAAGTACGTAAACCGTTGAGTTCCTGTCTCAATTATATGTGGTTGGTGATCATTACTTGTTTTTGCCCGGATAAGTGTGTCATGCGTAAGCGCAATGGAATGTCCCTCAGTCTGTCACTCAGTCTCAGTCTTAGACTGCACAATAGAATCATAGCAGAAGGTAAACTGAATCATATCTCGGCCATACCACCCTGTGTACGCCCGATCTCATCCGATGTCTGAAGCTCAGCAGGGGCATATCTGGCTAGTGCTTGGATGCGAGGCCGCCTGGGAATACCAAATCCTGTGAGCTTTGGCGGCCCAGTGGGCCAGTGGTTAGCGCGTCGACGTCACAATGCAGAGGTTCAATTCCAGCTCTGGCCTTCCTGTGTGGAGTTTGTATGTTCTCCCGGGCCTGTGTGGGTTTTCTCCGGGTATTCCGGTTTTCTCCCACATTCCAAAAACATTCATGGCAGGCTGATTGAACATTCAAAATTGCCCCTAGGTGTGAGTGTGTTTGTCTCTGTGTGCCCTGCGATTGGCTGGAAACCGGTTCAGGGTGTCCCCCTGCCTACTGCTCAAAGACAGCTGGGATAGCACCTTGTGAGGATAAAGTGGATCGGAAAATGGATGGATGGATGGTAAACCAAATCATGTTGAGCTATTTCAGCTCCAGTAACAGCCAAGAGGCCTTCACCTCAGGGAGGACATATCCACAGCAAGTCAAAGCGTTTTTCTCATTCGATCGAACACCAGGGTTCGGTGAATCGGTCTCAGGGGTTCGACGGAGCCTCTGCCATGGAGGGTAAGACACACGCAACTCAACATGCCAATTAGATATAACACACCCGCTTGGCCATCACTGGCTGCAGATGATCACATTACATTGCTTGTCCAATCAGTGGGAAATTTAGTTCACATAGTAGTCAACGTGTGACTGTCGTAATAGTACGTCGTACAATTTAAAACAAAAAAGTATACTTATCTTTTGAAATGTTATTTACTTTTTTCTATTTTTAATAAATGCATTTTTTTTAAATCTTGAATTTGTAAAAAAAAAAAAATCACAGCAAGTGCTTCTTTATGACAGATGGAGCCACACAGAAAATACTAGTAAGTTAAAACATATGGCTTTTGATGGCCATTGTCAAGGTGCCCATAAATTTTAAATCCAGGGATTGGAATTTTCGAAAGCACAAGAGGATTTATTGAAAGACACGAAAAAGGAAAGATAAATTGTATGACATTTGAGGCCTCTGGTGATCTGGATTGAGGAGTTTTCAAAGTGCTCACACAAATCCTGAACCGGATTTTGAATTTGATAGCAACTCATTGTTACCCGTATTGTCACGTTACGAGGTGGTGATGGACCCCAACCAGCAGGCAAGAGGGAGGAGCAGGTTTTACTTGAAGAATTGTATTGATAAAAACACAGCAAACTAAATCCAAAACAAACCCCTGAAAACAAAACGAATCCAAAGTATCAAACAAAACCCAGGCAGTAGCTAAAAACTACCAGTCACCAAAACATGATCGAGAACATGACCGACAAACATGATAGCTACAACAAACAATGACCAGACAAAGAGCTGTCGGGCGGGAGTCCTTTTATACAACTAATTACTATTAGTTTTAAGTTCAATAACAACAACAACAACAACAACAAAAGACAATTGAGATCATTTACAAACAGCAATACGTCAATGGCCATTGATTGTTTGGAACTACAAGTTTGGCCACTCCAACTTTGATGGAACTAGTTCGTTTGATTTCACAAGGTTGATGCCATAAAGTTTGAGTTCGTTTGAATATCCATCCATCCATTTTCAAATCCGCTTATCCTCACAATGGTCACGGGTATGTGTAGGACCCTATCCCAGCTGTCTTCCGGCAGTAGGCGAGGGACACTCAGAACTCGGAGGGGAGAAAGAGATAAACAACTATTCACACGCACAATCAATCATACCAAAGGGCAATCTGGAGTGATCAATTAACCTATGACGCATGTTTTTGGAATGTTGGAGGAAACCGGAGTACCCGGAGAAAACCCACACAGGCATGGGGAGAACATGCAAACTCCACACAGGAAGGTCGGAGCCGCAATCAAACCCTGCACCTCTGCACTGTGAGGCCGACGCGCTAACCAATTGACTACCGGGCCGCCCATACATGAATATTCTGTGCATAAATGTAAAAGGCAGATACCACATCTGAAATGACAAGAATATATATGATGTGTCATATGAATATGATATAGAAATAGTCCAACACAATCTATATGTTTGTGCAGTATATTTGAAGTTGATTCTTAATTCTTTAAAAATGTACAATATATTAAAATAAACACCCAGGTCAAACCATTTGACCGTGGTGGCCTGTGCATCCGGCACTCGACACTTCCGTTTGAGGTGTGGCTGAAATATTCTGCAACGTGTG
The DNA here is from genome assembly GCA_018466805.1 of Hippocampus abdominalis. Taxonomy (NCBI): domain Eukaryota; kingdom Metazoa; phylum Chordata; class Actinopteri; order Syngnathiformes; family Syngnathidae; genus Hippocampus; species Hippocampus abdominalis. Next base: position 1,989,184 of record CM031701.1, on the reverse strand, counting down.
GACTATTGCCTTCCTTCGAGGTGAAGTTCTAAGAAAACAGTCTGCATATCAGTACGGCCTTGTTTTTGCCTTTGCGCCATCAAGCTTCGATCAGTTTTTTTGATTTGTGATTTCTGTGTAGGGCGGGCCCGGGGGTGAGCGTGTTGACCTCACAGTGCAGAAGTGCCGGGTTCAATTCCAGCTCCGGCCTTCCTGTGTGGAGTTTGCATGTTCTCCCCGGGCCTGCGTGGGTTTTCTCCGGGTACTCCGGTTTCCTCCCACATTCCAGAAACATGCATGGCAGGCTGATTGAACACTCTACATTGTCCCTAGGTCTGAGTGTGAGTGTGGATGGTTGTTTGTCTCTGTGTGCCCTGTGATTGGCTGGCAACCGGTTCAGGGTGTCCCCCGCCTACTGCTTGAAGACACCTGAGATAGGCTCCAGCACCCTCCGCGACCCTTGTGAGGATAAGCGGGTCAGAAAATGGATGGATGGATTTCTGTGTAGTTCTTGGTCCCTCACACGGGAAACACTGCAGTACAACGAAATTTTCTTGAGACAAAAACACCTGTGAAAAACATTTCAGTGCAATTGATAGAAGTGCATACTATGCACTCAATACCCATCTGGTATCCAGTGAAGCATCAGATATGAACGCCATCACTGCTCCGAATATCCGAACTGCGTTCTGTTTTGAGACACACCAAACAGATGCAAATAACTGGAGGAATGCAAGACGGACACTAGTCGGGTTTGCTCTGTGTGTCAACGCGTCAATCACTATTAAAGACTGGATTAGCATGCATACTTTTCATCCCACCTCTTCTCATCTGAGCCTAAACAGAATATAAGTGAATCGCAAGTGGCTTTCTTGCTATAAACATATTGTTTGGGATTTCTGCATTTCAGAGTGGTCACTCAAACTTTAAGATTTCCAGTGACCTTTCCGGGTTTTACTGCTGGAAGGATATTCGATGTGGTGAACGACTGCCTGGTGTCAGACAGCTCATCCATCAAGTCCAGCAGTCCTGCCAGAGCGACCATGAGAAGGTTCTGAATCCTCCACCGGTGACTGATTTCCTTCAAGAGATGCATATTGATAATGATCATTTGGTTGCACACATCATGAAAATGACCCCATATATTAAATGGCTCCAAATGTTGCTGTTTAAAAAAATGGAATAATCTTGATTAATTGAAAATGTCAGAGAGGAATAATGTTACACATTTTTATGATTAAAGAGGTGGAGGCTCTGCATCATCCTGATCCATTTGTTCACTCTTGATAATGTGTGCCCCCTCATTAGATGGATCCTATCTCAGCTATTCACAGATACACTATTTAGACTAAATATTCCGTATGTGTGAATAGCTGAATGGATTTACTGCCAAGTGCAGGCAGGATGATGCGTTCCCAGACTTCTTGAATTACCATTGCATAATCCACCAACAAGCGTTATGTGCGAAAATACTAAACATGAAAGACATCATTATTCCGTGCGCATCTGGAGAAGGCGACCACTCTGAGTTGTTACCACACACTGATGTGAGATGCCTTAGTCGTGGGAAATTCCTCCAAAGATTTTGGGGGCTCTGTCCAGAGATTAAGGAGTTTTTCCATGTATCAGGACATACAGAATACGAGCAACTAAATGACGGTCGGGGGGTTTTGGAATTTTTAACCGTACTGACACACTTGTTGAATGACCTTAAAAGACCAATATGATCAGCTCGGTTCACACTTTCAAACAATGCAACATTTTCACCTCAAAACTGGCATCAGAGCTGCAGACGCAAGGAAAGGCCCGTGAGCAACTTGACAGTACACGCTACACAGAGCAAATTGACGATTGTCTGCCAGTAAATTCAGGTAGTTACAAAAAAAGATAATGATAATTATTATGTGTGTTGTGCAATGTTGGTTCATTCGGCTATGCAAGGTACATCAACATACATTGTAGATACAAAGAATGCTCAGTAAATTTGAAAATAATTTTAATGTTTTGCATTTTTTAAGTGGGGAGATCATTTTGACTTGGTACTGAAAAAGTGTTTGAGTTGTTTGAGAGTCGGCCTAACAGTGCAGAGGTGCAGGGTTCGATTCCGGTTGCGGCTTTCCTGAGTGGAGTTTGCATGTTCTACCCGTTCCTGCGTGGGTTTTCTCTGGGTACTCCGGTTTCCTTCCACATTCCAAAAGCATGTGCTGCAGGTTAATGGAACATTAACTAAATTATCCCGGGGTGTGAGTGTGAGTGTGGATGGTTGTTTGTCTAAGTGTGCCCTGTGATTGGCGGGCAACCAGTTCGGGGTGTACCCCGCCTACCCCGAAGACAGCTGAGATAGGCTCCAGCACGCTCCATGACCCCAGTAAGGATTTTTTTTCCCAAGATGGCGCCTGAGTAGGCAGCCGTCTGCAAGTGCTCTTCAAGAGCCTTGCTTTTTGTGTTGTTTTTTTGTTATTTTTGTGTTTTGTTTTGTCACATGGTGTTTGTTGTTAAGTCGTGTGGACCTGATGTGGCGGCGCGTGTAACCACAGCGGCTCCTCTCTCTCCTGTGGTTGAGTGGAAAGAAATGTCATTTGTGCTGTATGTTGCATATAGAGCATATTTCAAAATAAAGTTGCCTTAACTTGACTTGATAAGTGGATCAGAAAATGGATGGTGGATGGATGTTGTACTGTTGAATAAAAATGCTTGAAATGAATGAAAAAATGTATCCTTGTAAAATGTTTAATAACTCTATAATTATCTGTGTTGCAAGTTCCAATGCTTTAAAGTGGCAATTAAAAAGCAATAAAATGAAAATTAATTTCGTTTCCCGAAATTCCCGATGCTCACCCCGCCCCGATCGGCGGACCTGATGATTGGTTGAAGAATGCGAGGAGAATATAAACATTTGTTACACCTTCCAAATCCTGACACCCTGCAGGTAGCGCTGTGCGAACACTTGAGTGAAAGGGTCAGACGGTGTGACACAGCAGAAACGGGCATAGCGACACACTAACCCCCTAGGCAACATTTCTTGTTTTATTCTTGAAGGTAGTAGAACGTTATTGATACAGCATATTTTGTCCTTAAACCAGCAGGTTACCCTGTGTAAAATCAATCCGGTTTTGACAGCGGCATCTCTCTCGCTCTCTCTCTCTCTCTCTCGCTCTCTCGCTCTCTCGCTCTCTCTCCCTCGCTCCCTCTGTCTTTGTCTACGCTGGCATCCCTCAGCCCCGAAGAAGGAGAAGGAGAGGGGTTGCGGGCTATACCTGACACCTACAGCCGCGCGTCGTTGTTTCTCGTCCGCAAAAATACAGCAGGCTTATCCCTCTCATAATTCCTCTATCGGACCCGTCGCTGGTTGAAACGGCCGCCACACTCCTATGGTGCCCGATACGACAAGTAAGATTCGAAGAACTCCCGATACGTCCTAAAATGCAGTTTTTACCTGCCGGATATTTTTGGACTACGCTTGTGAAGATGCTTGTCCTGGCGCTCTCTCTGCTGCCGTGTCTGAGCGGGGCAGCTGGGCCTGCACCGGACAAGAGCTGCGCCGACTTGCGTCAGTTCTACACTGGGAAGGGCTTCACGCTGGCCGGAGTACCTCAAACGGAGACCTCAGGTGAGTTTAGGGAAAACATGAAGCAAAACAAAACACTTTAGTGTTTCTGTACTTGAACCATTATCTCTCTCATAAAATAAATCGGTGAGAGTGAGACTGAGTGAGAATGATTGAAATGGTTCTTGTTTGATTTATCATTCAGCATGAGCATCTGATGGTTTTGTTTTATTCCTCCTGAAAACATTGGGCTCCTCATGCACTGTAAATATTATATCACTTACTTGCGGAATAGTGTACGGTATTCTCATTTCCAATTTCTCTGACAATCCCCCTGGGGTTGCACCCCGTACACTTTACATCAATTTTCATCAAGATGAGGATAGTTGTGCAGATTGGCAAAATAATCTATTATCTAGTCTTTTGGTGTGGTTTTCACTGCATCCCTCGAGAAGCAAATGATTGACCATTTATAAAAAAAAAAAAATTACATTTGCATCAGTTGGAATTGCGTCAATGTGTATGCCAATTTCCCCATGTGTGTACGTGTGGTGCTGAAATAATTCCTGGCTGTGGCATGATATAAAACTGTATGTGATGCTTATCTGCGCTACCACAAATTATAAACAACAACACCAACAACAACAAACTGGTCTGAACATTTGAAGGTGGTTATGCTGGGGCAATCAATCTTTTTTATAATGCACCAGCAAATTACCTGCATATCAGATAATCAATCAGATTGAGAAGTGGTTGGTTAGGTTGTCAGTCAACCAGACATCACAAGCCGGAGTCACAGGTTGAAGTGTTTGAACTGTGAGAAGAGAAGAGCTTGGGAAATAAAGTGGCTTTTTCCTTGAAGGCAATCATCTGCCTGTGTCTTTTATCATTTAAAGGTGGACAGCGGCAGCAGCCCGGAAATAAGGAGACAAAAGACTGTGGTGTGCTTGTGTGCAAGCTTTGTGATGCAGAAGGTCATTCACATATGTCTTGTGTGGTGTGATATGAAGCAGTTTGCGTGTGTGGGTGGTTGATGCCGAACCAGATACCAACACACAGACAAGAAGGAGGCATATAAATGCAGTTAGAACAAGTAATTTGTGGGCAGACGGCGGAAGGAGGGAAGGAGACTGGAGGACTGGGTGATGTACAAAGAGGGAGGGATGGGGAACCAAGAGAGAAATCAAGAGAGAGAGAGTGAGAGAGAGAGAGAGAGAGAGAAGTGAGTCACTCAAAGGCTCAGTGGGTGCTTCAGGGAAAGCCAAGGAGTCCAGACATAGCTCACTCACTTTCTCTCCATTAAAAACTCATGTTTTATTGACGGATGAAGAACACAATGTCTTAGTCCCTTACACCATGATACGCTCTAGTTATTTAAGCAAGAGATTTGACTAACGACAAAGTAATGGAAGCTGACAAACAGATGTAGAATAATCGTGACAGGCATGGAAGAATAGTGAGAGGCAGTAGAATTCCCCAAAAGAGAGGCTCTTAATTTTTGTAAATGTACATACCGCTCATACCGGTACTGAAACTCTTGTGCTCCGGGAGCAACAGACTCATCTCCACTGTGTATGACACACTTAAAAAAAACATTTGTTGACAATGACTCCTGATCCAAACAATATTTGATGCAAATAGTTGTGGCAGACACGTCGGAACTTTGTAGGAATATGGGGTCCAGACTTTATTGTGTTCCATCTTACAATGTTTTTTTTTTTGTAGCATATGAAAACAAATCTTAAAGGGGGAGTCAACCCAAAAATTGTCTTCACAATCATATGTACTATGTGCCTTCACTGATGTAAACACAGCATTCTGATTAATATTGCATTTGTAGAAGTTGAGTTAAGCAGCAGAGTCCACCCGTTTTTAGCCATCTCAGAGGGCAGCCAGTATGCCACTTTTTCTCAACTGAAAATGACATCACAGCTGACCAGAGCTCAGGTGATGTCCAATCACGGTTAACCTGTTTTCTGAAGCTGAGCCATGATTGGTCGTTACCTGAGCCCTGAGCACCTGTAATGTCATTTCCAGTTGACAACAAGCGGAAAAAAAGAGGCTTGTTTTGTTTACACTGTCTGGAAAAAAGTGAAGCCAAACACAGCAAGTGTTCATGCAATGCATGACAGTAATATGCCACCAAGGCGGTGAGAAGGCCAACTTAAGAATATACCTAACTTACTAAATGGCATGTGGAAATCAATGCCTTGGGTCATTTTTTATTTTTGAAGTTGTTCTCGGCAGCACGTCCCAGCATGACAGCTGACAATCTCTCTTGACTCGTTTTTCCGACTTTAGTTGAGGCCATTTTATATTGCCATCAGATATATGGATTGTAGAGCTCCAAATATCTCAGAATTGAGTCATATTATGCGATCTTTTCCAAAAACGCACGCCATACAGATGAAAAATTCGATTTGATCAAAATATTAAATGGAGTGCATTTATATAGCGCTTTATCTCACCACCACTGCACTTGACAATTTCTTGGCAGAAAGTAGACTGTTTAATGATTAATGCATCAACATTTATGAATTTACCATTTAACCAACAGTGTAAGGTTAATAACATAAAGTATATTTTTGTGAAGAGTCGTCGACGCCAAACAATATGTTTAGTTTATTGTGGTATGCATGCTCCACGTCTGAACAGTCCTAATCTTCTCACTCCCTACTCACATCACCATTGTCCCACAGGTTTAATGCCGTGTGAATGGAAGTCATCCTCTTTCGTGCTGTCTGTCACTTTGTCTTTGTGCCTGCAAGCACATTTTCTCACACATTGTATCCTTCACCAGGCCTGTGGTAAAGTTGAGCTAATCATTTTTTGTATGTGTGTGGTGTGTGTTTAAAAGTCGTGAAAGGCAATACCTTCAAAAAGTTTCACTCACAAATGCATTATTTCGCAGAGAAGCACACACCCAAGTGATCAAATGACCTGGAGCAACAAAATGAAACCATTGTGTTTTTTTTCTGTTTACTGAGAATTGGACTCAGGACTGCATTGGATTGTGTTTGTTTTTTGGAGTTTAGGTTTAATGAAGAAACACGTAAGACAATGTAATGTCAATTAACATTTGAAAGAATATTCCTCATTTTGCAACCATTGAAATATGTTTGGTAACGTGCGATAAGACTTCATGTCAACTGAAGAGCCTGCATTTTGTTTATTGGTGCAGTTCATTAACTGGAAATAGTTGGCCTGCGTGCCTGTGAACTTTTGAATTAACCTGCATTTCTACAAGGTAGTAATGATTTGCCTCGTGAACATAATGTTGAGTGTGATGCTCGCCACTGTTATGTTGATGGCACTACTTTGTCGTGCGCAAGGTTACACCTAGTTGTTAATGGGGGCGTGGGGGGGAATAACGTGGTGGAGCCTCCCGCTTTCGCTGAGAGTTCTTGAGCGAGAACAGAGCAGCGTGAGTGCCTATCAACTAAAAGAATGAAAGTGTCTCCTGTCTTATATGTCCTCGATGACTGAGAAGGTTCATCGACTGAGAGGACAGCCTCGAGAGAGGGACCGAATGCTTCTCGTGTGCTAAAAGAGAGGTCTGCTGCTCAACGGCCATCACATAAATGGATGGCTTGCCAAAAGTATCCAATATCATTTTTAAGGATCAAAATGTTGTACTCTAGTACGTATCAACTCCAATTTTATTGACTACCTGTCTGAATCAAGACATTGCACAAAAAAAAAAATACAATTTTAAAAAGTCTGTTTGGCTTGCATAAAAGAAGTATAGACATTGGTTGTACACGTTAAAAACGTGTTTCACCAACATGAATATGATTTCAAAAGGATTTGATATACTATGAAATATTGTGCAGTAGGCGACCCGGTCGTCCAGTGGTTAGCGCGTCGACCTCACAGTGCAGAGGTTCAATTCCAGCTCCGGCCTCCCTGTCTGGAGTTTGCATGTTCTCCCCGGGCCTGTGTGCATTTTCTGCGGGTACTCCGGTTTCCTCCCACATTCCAAAAAACATGCTTGGCAGGCTGATTGAACTCTCTAAATTGTCCCTAGGTGTGAGTGTGCGCGCGGATGGTTGTACGTCTCTGCGTGCCCTGCAATTGGCTGTTAACCGTTTCAGGCTGTCCCCCCGCCTACTGCCCGAAGACAGCTGGGATGGGCTCCAGCACCCCCCGCGACCATTGTGAGGATGAAGCGGTTCGGAAAATGGATGGATGGATGGATGGAATTTTTTTTTTTTTAACAATCTTTATTGAACAATTCACAATACAATTCTCAGTAAATACAAAACAGAACAAAACAAACGTGTTATTAATACATGTACTTATTACAAACATTTAAACAAAAAGAGAAGACAGGGGATTTTAAACAAAAATTTCAAATAAGGAGCATATAGCCAGAGTCTTAACAGCTTTCTTGTTTTTGGAATCCTTAATAGAGCTCAAATACTGTTTTATTTCTGCTTGTAAAATTAAAAAAAGAGGTTTTGAATTACTCCATTTGGATTTGTGGATATTGTGTAAATTGTGAAAGAAGGCGACAATTTCTGAATTGCGAAGTCACTACAATATGGAACTTAGCAAGAATGATTATTAAATTTATTATGAAAGTTTGTTTTGTGTTTTTTTCCTTGCTTTTGTAGAACCCAAATAGTGAATTTTTCCAGTATAACATAAAGTCAGAGTCAATACATTCAATAATACATCTAGATACAGCTTTCCAAAATGTGTTGGCATACGGGCATTGCCAGAACAAGTGAACCATCGTTTCAGGGTACATTCCACAAAATGAACAATCAATACAGATGTCTTTCTTGAACCTGAGAAGATAATGCTTGGTGGGGTAATATTTGTGTATCATTTTAAAAGAGATTTCCCTTACTTTATTAGTCAGGAAGTATTTGTATGGGAGAGACCAGATTTCTCCCCAGGGTAGATTATCAACAAAACCAGACCAGTAAGTAATAATATGAGGGGTTGTTGAAATATCTTTTTGAAACAGGGAACGTATGTTACGGTTGTTATTTCTAGTTGACGTAAAACAGGATTTGCCAATAGCAGTCATTTTGGGGTCCAGGGTTGGTGTGGAGGTTGTTCTGTCCACCCCTTTCAAGAGAGTCAAAATTCCAGAAGGAATAGCATCCATGACTGTAGCAAATTCCCTTGGGGTGACAGGTAGGTTAAATGTATTTAAAAATTCAGAGTAACTTAAAAGAAAACCTTGATTATTGATTAGTTGACTGACCAGGAAAGAGGATATTCATGATCTCTTGTCTGTCACTCATCTCACGTCATGTGTTCTTTGTGTCACTTCCTTCGAGCCCCCCATATTTAATGCCCTGTTTTCGTGACCGGCAAAGTCGAGTGCAAAGCATTGTCTAACGGTTCTAAATTAACACCCAAACAGCCAAATGCGGGATAACATTCATTTTGGCGGGTGTTGACAAAAACCTACTTTGGACAGTGATGCATGAGGTAACTGTGTCAGATATACTTAGGGCATAGGTGTCAAACTCAGGTCCTCGTGGGCCGCTGTCCTGCATGTTTTCCAAGTCTCCCTGTTGCAACACACCTGATTCAAATGAGCAGGTTCAATGTCAGGCTTCCGCAGAGCTTGCTGATGATCTGATCATTTGAATCAGGTGTGTTGCAACAGGGAGACTTGGAAAACATGCAGGACAGCGGCCCACGAGGACCTGAGTTTGACACCTATGACTTAGGGTATATACCATTGAGTCTCAAAAATCGATCGGAACAGGACTCCACTCCCGGAATCGTTTATATTTTTAATTTCCAGTTCCCCGTTACGATACTTTGTCTGCCGACCAGAAGAAGAACTTGCAGAGACCTGTTACTAAGAGACTACCGAAGAAGTAGGTGTCACGCGTGTACACCCAGCGCCGATCACAAGTGTGGCTTCACTTTGTTAAATGAAATAAAGTCGCGTCAGTGCAACATTCATAAAGAGATTATATCGTGCAAAGGAGGTGGCATGACGTGTTTAAGTAAACACGATACCGTATCTTATGAGCTTGGTTCTCCCTCTTGCTCCAAGCCAAATCCTACAGCATGCTGAACTCCATTGGCATAATCGGGTGAGTTCAACGATAACATACGTCTATTGGCAACTTGATGCACCACACAACTCAACGGTGGGTCAAATGAAATGCAAACCAACTAACATTAGCATATCTGCAGTATTTTCTATAACAAGCAAACGTGTTGTGTGTCCACAACAGGTACAATGTGAACACTATGCCTACTGCTAATCTTAAATGGTTGCCTAATTGCTCTGCTTTTGTCGTTCTGCTTTTGTGGGACTTCATTGCAGTGTATACTCATTATCACTTATGTTTGAATTTATTTTCATGAGGCTTTCAAAAGTAAAGCTGCATTGAAAGTAAAAAATTGAATATCTTTATAAATTGCCGAAATTCCCTCGACCTCTGATGATCCGCGGTACATGACGTGAGCCATGCAAAGCTTTTTGGGACCTCCTTGGTGGTTCTTCTTCCTCTTCTACTACTGTCTGTTGGTGGTTGATTCTCAGTTTTGCTATTCAATGCACTTTTCCTTCGAAAATGCGATGCGAAACAAATTATTTTGAGCCTTGCTGTATGTATCTATGTGTATGTTTTATATTTTTTTAATGTGTGTGTTGAATGGAAAAAAGCCAAAGGGAATTACATGTTGTGTATTGAGCCAAACACTGCATAACTTTGTCTGAGAAAAGTCTGACAGTTTAACCCCTTTCAGGGACAGCGGTTACTGCAGTGGACAGCCTATCATGTTATCAGGTTACAGGGTGCATGAATGGATGAATACTGACATGCAATGCAAAATGCCAAAGACATGGTGACAAAACTAGCATCAATGTTGCAGTGGTATAATTAGGCGTTTGCATACAATACGTGGTGCGCTTGTGCATATGCGTATTTAAAATGTTAAATCGCGTACCAGATTCATGTCTGTCCCCAGATTCATGTCTGTCCCAACGCATGTCTGCACTGTGAGGCCAATGCACGAACCAGTCGCCCACCGGGCCGCCTGTAAAGACACAGCTTCGTACAAACAAATGTTTCTATGCCTTCCTCGGACTTAACAGACTAGTGCAGGAGCTAGATGAGCTAACCACGAGCCACCCATGCTGTTTTCATTTATTAACAACAACTAATAGGTAAACAATGGCACGGCAAGACCATCATTTTTACATTTTAGATTTTAGCTGTCATCTCCTTTTGGAAAGGAGCTCTTCAAGTACACAGGTGGTTGGGGAAGTGCTCTCACCTTCTATTCTGGTACGTACAACAGTTGAACATGAATTGTCATACACTGTGGTTTGTAATTTTAAGTCAAGGGCATTTGGACAGTCTCCTTAGTGGTTATCTCCACCCATGCTCAGTGTGTGCATGGAGTCGTCACAGTGCCCTACTTTCCATTTCACTAACCTTTGTACTCCCTCCAGCTAGTGCAGAGATGCTGATACTGTTCACTGTAAGGTTGCAGCACTGTTACTATAGAGGAATTCTCCCAAGTCCAAAATTTATTATTCGTATTTATTCTCATATTCCCCCCAAATTCCAATGTAAACATTCATTCAACGCATGTGTTAAAGAGGGCACCATTCACCAATGTTATAAAACCTTTAAACAACTGTATGGAGCTGGGTACAGTATATTGTTTTATTTTTAGTTTTATTCTTAAATGGCATACAAGGGTAATTCTAAGTGAAAACTACTACTAACCCTTTCAGGGACAGCGATAACTACAGTGGACAGCTTATCAGTTTAGAGGTTACCATTATTTATGCATGAAATGGTTAAAATGTGTCCTCATTTAACCCATGTCTTTGACACAAATGCATGCTGCCGACTCTGTGGTCTTGGTACACTCCAATCACACTGAATTACAGTATTGTGAAGTTACTCATAACAAATGACATACCACTTGATTCATTTGCATAGAGACAAAAGTGGCTTGGAGTTGCCTTCCTTGACTTTGGGGATATGCGGCCAGGCAGTGCAGATGGCAAAGGTTGATGCTTCAAAGTTGTAGTGAACAAAATTGCACCGAGCAGAAAGGATTGGCTTATTCACATGACTTTCCAACATTGTGTGTGCAGTTCTGTGGTCTTCATCGGATTTCGTATCGCTGACATCACCAATGCCCTTCTGTGGTGGCTTCACAAACGGACATTCATGTCAGGAAAAAACAAAACACAAAATACATTTCTGAAGATGAGGCTAAATCAATTACCAAATTTAAACCAGATGAAGTACAAAACGACATGCTGTATTGTAACAACCTGAACCAATCAGACCTGCACTGTAAAATTAATTGGCAAAGACAGAGCAAATAACCAGAGTATGCACTGTATGACACTCTTTGTTTATCATATTCTTTGAGTAGTCTGTTTATAGTTTATAGTGATTTTGAATTATTGCCATGATTCTCCCCGTGCCTGGGTGGCCCTCGGACCTTGAGTTTGACACCTGTGCTTTAGAGAAAAGAAAGACATTTAGAGCTGTCGTTTGGGAAACGGCGCTGTTATTCCCCTGGAATTTGTATTGATTTTTTTTTACCCCAGAGTCCTTTTTAATTAACCATTAAAATTGCATATCAAGAGATCTGCAGCTCCATAAATAATGAATGACAATTTGTCACTACAGACCATGTTTGTCTATCTGTGATTTTAAAGCCCACATGGGGAGGGCTAAAGCGAAACACATTGCTGTGATACAGTGAAACTCCTCTACGACAAAATCATGTTTGCAGCAAGCAATTTTTCACAACAGAGGGTTTTTCACTGTAGCAAATTTTATATCAGATGTAAACACACACACACACACACACACACATACACACAAACGGATATGTGTACTCTTTATTTTTATTCCAGTACTGTACGTAGTAAATATGAGCGGACACCTATTTGATATTGTTTGACATTAACATACAATTGTTTTATATTAATCACTCCACCTTGTCTGTTGGTTTAAAAAAGTCATTTATACTCTTATAAAAAAGGAAGTTTTAATATCTATAATTTGATTTCAAACTTTACTTCTATCAAATACACCTGAAGCATAACAGTACTGTAATGAATAATATGTCTACTGTGTACAGTACTGTAACATCTTATGAATATGTAATTAATACATTTAATGAAACAAAACTAAGAAAAAAAATTAGCCAAAAATCAGTTCTATTTTTTGGTTATGTTGTAAAGCAACGTTCAAATTTTCTATCCATTCGTGAAAAAATAATTGATAGAAAATAAGTTATTTATTTGTTAATTTTTAGCTGATTTAAATTGGAATTTACAGTAAATCAATGATTTTTTAAATCAAACAATCCTAATCGCAAAGACACTTCATACTATACAGTACTGTACTGAATAGCCAATGTACAGTTGTGCACAAAGAGAAAAAAAGGGAAAGAAATTACAAAATTTACGATCAGTATTCACTTTCACTTACATCAATTTCTTGGATAATGTATTTTATTTTGCTTCCTCCGTTTTTCATTTTGATCACTTTTACCCTATCTTCCAGCGTCAGAGCTCTTCTTGTCTTTGCTGCTTAGCATCCAAAGGTCCGTTTTGTAGCCATTTTAGCAATGCAACGAAATGCTTCCTGGAATACTGCGCATGTGTAAACGAGTGTGGTGATTGCTGTTGCAGTTTCGGAGTGAAGCAGTAGAAGTCGCTGTTGGCTGAGGTTGGATTAGACTTTTGTGGAAGGCTTGTTTTCATTGTAGTGAATCTCGTCGCGAGGCAAGAGCAGAGAAAAAGATTTCGTATTACGGAACAGGGGGATTTTTCGTTGTAGGGGGAGCAGAATAGTGGGAATGGCTTTCATGCATGAACATTTCTTCACACTATGGGGTATTTTAGCCCATGTAGGTTTCGTTGCAGAGGAGTTTCACTGTAAAACAAACTAGAAGTGCACAAGCAGTTTCTGTTAGTTTCTCGATGTAGTGTCTCATTTGTACTGTAGGTGTCAAAATTGTGATTATTATTTCATGGCACACTGTAAGACAAGTATTCCTCTGCTAATAATTAATTTGGAGCCACAATGTACCATCATTATCTCTTGATGGACTCACTATATGCTTGATGTCTGAAATGAACCTTATTTTATATCTCAACTCAGTGCATTTCAGAAGTTGATATTGTAATTTTAGAACAAATTCAAGTACCGCTAAATAAATATTGAATTAATCGTTTGGGAATAACACTTTGTCACCAGAGACATTTTGGAAATATTCATTAATCGTGTTCATGAGATTTGTTAAAATGACCCTTACTTTCACTTCTAACAGAATGAATGAAACTGTCTGTTTTGTGACTGCCACATCAGCTCCCCGATTTAGTGCATGATGGTATTGGATCAAAAGCACTGTGAACAGAATGAATTGCTTACTGCAAAATTTACAGGTTAACATCATGAGACAGCCTGAATCATGAAATGACAGGAACATAATCTGATGAAGTAGTTTGAAGTCGTTTGTGGTCCTCCAAAAGTGAATTTAAATACCTTGACAGAGACGTATTATTATTATTATTATTATTATTATTATTATTATTATTATTATCTAGTTGTCACAAATACAACAACAGAAGCTGCAGCCAACAGTAGTGCACAGTGGTAGCTCCTGTTGGTTTTTTTTTTAATATTGTTTTTCAATTGATCACCTACTATGCCACAAATAATCTGGCTGCAAAGCCACATCATACCTATGGTGCAAGTATTTTAACAATAGGAAGGTTTAGACGAGCCCACCGTGTGAATCGACGTCACGCGGTAAAGTTGATCTGCAAGTGTCTTACTACTTAGGCTTCAATCCAAACCCTTTAATCGACGTGGCTGGGATCAGGGAGTTAGTGTACATATCGACACATTTCTCTACTCGACCTGGTAATAACTGCCCTCATATTGCGTCCCTCATGTTCCTCTCGTCCAAGAGATTTGATGCCCCTCCACTGTGAAAGAACAACGCTGAGCACTACTGCTGATGTGCCCTTGCTCATGCTTTTACCGCACACATTCTCGTGCCCACCACACCCTGTCAAATCAAACTACTGGCAAATATGCAAGAGAATCGCTCAGTCACACACCCATCCACACAGACAAAAACACCCATAAACCCACTTTTTATTTGCCACCTTCCCATCAGCAGGACCATTACAGCGCTGTTGGATTAAGGACTGATGTCTAATCTCCTGCTAATCCCGATCAGTTAATCTACGTGTGAGCAGTTTCTAGTTCACAACCTGGCATCTAACACATGCTGAAGTTGCAAAAGAATACACATGCTTATTAGTTTCCACATTTTCGGATCTTGAAGCGCAGTATATGTACACGCCCACCACCCACACGTGCACACACACACACACACACACACACACACACACACACACACACACACACACACACACACACACACACACAGGCAGTCATCCTGACTGATCCGTCTTTGGCTGCACAAATTTGCACAGTCAAGCATTTATTCTCCCATACTGTGCTCACATAGCAGTTGGCACGTGTTGTTCTGTTTTACACAGTGAAAAAAAAAGGCAAAGCGACAGTTAGTTTCAGGGCATTTAGCGCCTCCCCAAATGACCTAAAATTATAGTATTATACAGGAGGTTGGTGCACGTTGGACACACACATGCACACCAGACACATACTCGGTGGGCAGCAGACAGGGCTGGTCTGTGGTAAAGGAGGGTAATTTTAGTCTGGTAATGTTTCACACAAATATTGAAGCACCTCCCTGTCTCAAACTCACACACACATGCACAGGCATGCATGCACACACACGTGCGCACACACACACACACACACACACACACACACACACACACACACGCGCGCACACACATGCGCACACATTCACACACACAAACACTCATTCGCAAATTGACATGGCTATTTCTGAGCAAGAATGACCATCTTACATTATTGTGTGGGAGGGGGCGTGTTAATTATTCAAACGTGGGTGATCTCAAATTGTATTTAGAAAAGTTTGCAGTAGAATTTGAATCATGGTATTGCATGATTTTACACAATTTTAGCATAATGCACATATTAGCAGTCATGTGTTTGAAGTGCCTTTGGATGCTGGAGAGTACGCTCGTAAACTCGATGAATGAGGTGAAATTTTAAAACGGTAAAATTGTGCCATGCAAGTATACATCGTTGCATTTTTTCCAATGCTCTCATATCAATCCACTGATTTTACCTTCAGTAATTAAGGTCAAAATCGATCTTTCTTTCTTTATGAGACACTTAGCAACAGATAACAGCTTTATAATGCTTTTAACCCATTCTTTTTGCTTCTCTCTCCCACCATTGACATTTCTCACCGCTGCATTTATTGAATTGTATTTACCTTTCTCATTCGCCATGAACCCTATTCTGTCTCTCTACTCGCTGTGCTTTGCTCTTCAGTGGATTTCAAAGGAAAAGTTTGCTTGAAGGTTGTGTGGGATGTTGAATCACATACTGGTTCGGTTAATGGGTGTCGAAAGGGCATGACGGAAAACCAGGCACAGTCTTTCATTTAGGTAATACGTTGCCATTTTTAGTGACAGGGTTAGTGTAAGACGCTCATTATGAAAGGAAAGGAGCAAATAAATTCAAACCATTGCTCCACTTTTACTGCACAGCAACGAGCTACTTTGATGCGATGTATGATGGCTGAGGCAGTCCAGACCCCAAAAATCAGAGTGAGTGCCAGAGTGCTGAAGTTGTACTCATTCTCAGCTGCTGTTTATCTCTCATTTCATTTTCCATTTGTCATACAATGGCTTGATGCTTTAAAAAAAATTTTTATGAGTGTGTGTTGATGTAAGCCCGGCTTCCCCTAAAATGTCAAAGAATAAGTGATCAAATATATTAATGTAAATTTCATTGTGTGTACGTGTCATTGACTAAATATGCGCTACAACGTGCTCAACTTTTGTTTCGAATCAGCTTCTTCTTACAACGCGACTCCCTTCTCATTCAGTCCCGCAGCTTTGCTGTGCTTTAAACGGTGGACGCCGAGCGTCCGCAGAGCGTCGACTGCCCGCACGCCGAGCGTCTCGAGAGTTCAGTGTAGATTGTTCCAATGCGTTGAACGGAGACGAGTCATTGGATACAAGCTGGTTTTTGTCCCGCCCACGGACGCTCGGCGTCTCTGGGACTGGATGGCAGTGGGAGGGTACTGGACACCAGGCTTTTCTGCATGAGATTGGATGATCTGTCTGAGCCTGTGTGCCAGTTTGATCAAAATGAGCCAATCACCGACCTTTTAGTGTAGGCATCCGTGTGAGCAATTTTTCAATTCTCATTCTGTTCTGAGTTGAGCTGGAGACTTCTTCTAATCATCTTAGCGACACTCTTTGTTGGAAACAACTAGCGACAAATTAATCTTTTATTTCTGGTGGGTTTTATTGTAGTTCCTGTAGTTGTAGGACACTAATTAAGTCCCTGGAAAAGACGCCTTGTTGGTATGACAGGGTCACAGATCATTTTCTTGAAAAGGAACAGAGAGTAGAATTCACGTATAAATAAACGGACACATTTTATGATGTCGGCCAAAATTGAGCTTCCCCTCTTTGACAGACCAGCATCCGCCACTGATTGTGAAGCATATAAAATTGCAATAAATGCCCCTGAGCAGGAGGACACAAGACATTTTAGTAGTTAGTTAGTATTCTAGTCTGTTCCAGAGTCAGTGTTGCCCTCCTTATCCGCTTCCATTAAGTAAGTGTACATGCTGTCATGAATTGTTTTAATTCCTTTACATCACTCATGACTTTAAATGCTAACTAAAGGCAAAATAAGGTTCCTTGAACAGTACAGAATGGAGACTAAGGAAGGCGGTATGTCAAACTGTTAATCACCATTTGGATCGTGTGTGTGTGTGTGTGTGTGTGTGTGTGTGTGTGTGTGTGTGTGCGTGTTTTTAGAAGGATTAAAGCTCCGATATAAATTTCCCCTTTGGTGTGAGTTTGCGTCATGAATTGCAGTGACCTGATCTTCTAAATTGTGCGTCTGGTGACCTTGATCCAGCTTACTGAGGCTACAAACAGAAGCGTGTGTTTGGATTAATTGACACAGCAGTGTACCTCACTTTGGTTAAATACATTAGTCGAAGTGACACTGAGTCCTTCCTTACAAAGGCTTCACTGGAAAAGGAAACCAGTGACAGTTGCTATCGACATCTGCCACAAAAAGTATTTACTGATATAACTTTTGCACTGTTGGCAACATCATAAGGTCATTTTAGTAGAATATGATACTGAACCCAGAGTGTGGAATAAAATGAGGATCCACAAGAAAAAAACACTAATAATGGCATCACTTCATCACTATCGTACATTCTATTCTATGCACCTTATAATTCTGTTCGCCCCATATTTGAAAACAGTAAATTAGTTTTCAGAGCTGTGCGTGTGGTGCATGCAGCAGAAAAACAACTACCCTCCACCTGCAACAATCAATAAAATACGTTCTGCTTATCATAAAATAATGCTGTAAATCCGTACAGCCAACAAATTTGAATGCAACTCAGCTTTTTGGATATGATATAATTGTGCTTCCGGCCGTATAGTTGGATCAGTGGCCAACAATGGCTTCTGAGTCATGGGCAGAGAAACTTGTTGTGGGGATGATTATCATGTAATGTCGATGATATTTGATGATACAGTTTACCAGATTCAAAATGGCTTGCTCTGAGACATATTTTAAGAAATATCCAGATAAAACAAATGTACCGTATTTTCCGCACCATAAGGCACACCAAAAAGCATTCACTTTTCTCAAAAGCCAATGGTGGATGTATTCCCTTTAGCGTCGCTCCATCTAGTGAATGCATACTACAACCCCAGCCACTATATTGTAGCTTCTATTCTGAGCGCCTTATAATGTGGTGTGCTCTATATATGAAAACAGTTTTGAAATAGGCCGTTCCCTGCTGCAACACACCTGACACAAATGATCAGCTCATAGACAAGTTCTGTAAAAGCCAGATAACTTTGGATCGATATTACATTTTCCATCCTGCTCGCAATGGTGGTGAAAGTGTTGGTGATCACCCTGCTGAAAAGTTTGTTGTGCGTCAGTTAGTTCTGATGGTTTTCACCATGGAATGCAGTCCTAGGTGTGCCCACTTAGCACATCACCTTCCGCATCGGTTTGTCTTAGCAATCAAGTTGGGACCCGTTTTTGCATGCAGAAATCTTTAGTAAATCAGGCCCTATGGTACCATCAAAAATGGACCTTAGCGACCACCTCGATTGACTTGTTTGTCGAAAATTTGTCATCAGACAATGCCAATTGCTGATGTATTTGACAGTAACACTTTCAGCCCACTCCGTTCGCCAGGAATTCTAATTCAGTCTTTTGCGGAATAGCTTTCAGCAAGCTGGCCTTTTAACCGTTTCAGGGGCAGTGGTTACTAGAGTGGACAGCTATTCACATGTTGTTTTCTCTTATATTAATAAATTTTAATGTCACAGTCGTGCATCAACTATTACAATGGACTCTTATGTGTGTTGCCATTCACTTCCATTCCTTTTTTCATGCCTAAAGACTAATAAAAACACTTGAGTACAAAAATCCTTACGTAGGTTATTTGTGCATAAAAAGGTTAAGCTATAGGCTTCTGGTCGACACCTGAGTTGAGTTAGGATTGCTTTTCAAGATGGAAACAGGTATGTTAAGCATGTTACCAAAAGGTAGCTGGGAAAACAAAGGCGAATCACTGATGAAAAATGAAAAAGAAAATGAAAAGCTTGGCATTGCGGTCATCATGTGGTCTCTCAGGCTGCAAGCGTCATTTGGCAAACATTGACCTCATAAAACGAAAAAATGCTTTCAAATTCAATTAACTGGAGAACAATGCTCCAGGAAGACTGTAATCTGATACTGTAATTCCCAGTTTGCCTATTCACTTTATATTACACATAAAATGATGTTTCAGTGAAGTTATTGCAACATCGAGCTCCTCAATAAATGTTCATTAACGTAAGAGGTTATTCTGCCCACAGTGATTGTATTACAGTGCAGTGCAGTGCCCCTAAGGGTGGAAGTACAGTCAAACCTCGGTTTTCGAACGTCTCGGTTCTCGTACAATTCGGTTTTCGAACAAAACGTTCAAGTTTTTTATGCCTCGGATAACGAACAAATTTCGGTTCTCAAACTAACTGAGCGCTCTTGAATGCGTCACTTCACTCCTCTCGGCTTCGCTTCCTCGTGTAGCGACGCTACAGTAGCATCCATTGTGAGCAGACGTTTTTGTATTGTTCAATAGATTTTTTTTTTAAAAAGCAGAGGTGTTTGGTGAAACGCTTCCTCGTGTAGCGTCCATTGTGAGCAGATGAGTTTGTATTGTTCAATAAAAAAAAAGCTGACGTGTTTGGTGAGACGCTTCTGTTAGGGGGAGTGTAACCCCCCTCTTTTCAGAATGGTTTGCTCTCGACATATGTCAATATTTCACTAGTTAATCTCCTTAAATACTTACCATGACATTGTTGAATAAGATAGGGATGTTACATGAGTGCCATTTCATATGTATAATTGGATGCTGTACAAATATTCGTGTTGTGTTTCTGTTTGTATACAGTTTTACAAGAAATACTTCCATAAAAATAAACGGTGGATTCTCATCTTCGTGTTTTTATTGGAGGATTGGTTAGCCCGCTGTCTACACCATGCTCTCATGTTAAACGCATTGTTAGGGCAGAAGAGAGGTTAATTAAGGAAGCTCACACCAAGATAACCTTTTTGAATTTATTTTTTGTGAATTTATTTTTTATTTTTTTTACCTAGATCAGTGGCCGGCAACCCAAAATGTTGAAAGAGCCATATTGGGCCAAAAGCCCCCCAAAACAAACTGCCTGACATCCTGTCCTGCTAATAGAAACGCAGGCTATGATGCAAATCCTCGTTGACAGAAATGTTGACATTTAATATTTATTCTACACATTTTTAAAGCATTGGTAAACGTTAAGAATGTTTGTGTCATGTTTGTCCTCCTACAGAAACCATATATATTTCCCTCCCCCATCTTTTGCCATTTTCAAACATTTTTGACAAAACTCTAGGTAGCCGCTAGGGTGGCGCTAAAAAGCCGCGGGTTGCCGACCCCCGACCTAGATCCTTGATTAAAAGGTCAGAAAACAAGACTGAATCCCGAAGTTTATAATTTGGAGCCTCTGAGCAGTTCTTGAAGTACTTTATACGACAAAATTGGGCATCTTGTGTCCAAAAATAAAGTACTCAAGATGATTTTAATTATGATTGCATTATGTGCCGCATGCTTTTAAGAGAGCTTAATATACATTTAAATGGTCAGTGATTTCGGGTTAAAATGTACCTCTTCAAGCACATATTAAAATTAGAACAATACTCAGGATTACATGAGGTCATGAGAGCACTACATCGAGCCTTCATTGGAAAAGTAGATTTTTATGACCACTATTAGAGCAATCCATTTCAAATGACGGGTCATGCCTTTGAAATGTTAACGATTTAACAAACTGGACAAGCACCAATATTTGTTATTAACTGTAAGCGTTCAGGCGGCCGGTAGTCCAGTGGTTAGCACGTCGGCTTCACAGTGCAGAGGTACCGGGTTCGATTCCAGTTCCGGCCTCCCTGTGTGGAGTTTGCATGTTCTCCCCGCTCCGGTTTCCTCCCACATTCCAAAAACATTGCATGGCAGGCTGATTGGACACTCCAAATTGTCCTTACGTGTGAGTGTGAGCGCGCATGGTTGTTTGTCTCTGTGTGCCCTGCGATTGGCTGGCAACTGATTCAGGGTGTCCCCCGCCTACTGCCCGAAGACAGCTGGGATAGGCTCCAGCACCCCCCGCGACCCTAGTGAGGATAAAGCGGTTCGGAAGATGAATGAATGAATGAATGTAAGCGTTCAGTAAAGCTACACAAATCCATCTGCAAAAGAAGTGAATGTTGCCAGGTCACAAATTTGACTGGTCTCTAGGGTTTTGTATGTTTCACTCATGAGCATTTCAGATGTGACATTCCTGGTAGTATTCAATTTTGTGGGCTAAGATGGAAAATCCATCTCATCACTCTGCACCATCGATGAATGACACTGGTATCAGTAGTTTTATTTCCACTCTTACAAACTTCAGTTTCCCCTACACCAGACTTCTATTTCATGCATCTTGCAAGGCTTCTTTTTGTTTCAGCAAGAGGAGAGGCACAGAGGACTTAGTTATGTGAATGGGAACCCCTCCAAGTGCCCCTCGAGTGGTGTACATGAGTACATGCTAACAAGATGAGCAATGAAATCATATCAGGAAACTGAATTGTACATTTCCCCACCCATTTTATTTGTCTTCTCTGTTTGCACATTCTACTAGCACTTAAGAGACAGGTTTTTCTTCAACGCTTTACATAAAAAGAAATTGGTCCCATTTGTAACATTTTATATGATCATCTATTGTGCCATGACAAGAACCCAAAGCTATTATATTGCAAACAGAAACGGCCGTGTTAAATTTTCTGGTCTTGCCAGCTACCCTTAAAGCACTAGCAACTGTTAGCATTTGTTAGGTTTCGTTTTAGCCTCTGGACAACCAGTCTGTCTGTGAGCCCAAAAATGTCATGTTTTAATGCTTTTCCCCGACTGGGTACTACGGCCTCAGACTTGAAGATGCTGATTCTCATCCCAGCCAATTCATACTCTGTGAACTGCTCCTGCGAGAGATGTAGATATTTACTGAGGTCATGAAACTGGACCCTGTCAACATGTCAGATGTGCCGAGAAATCCTGTCTGTAAAGGATCTGAACAGAATTGGTGACAAAGGGCAGCCTTGGTTTAGTTCAGTGCTTCTCAAATAGTGGGGTGCGCTGCCTCGGGGGGGACGCGAGGCTCCGTCAGAGGGGGGCGCGTTTGACCTGGGGGAACATGCTTTTTTATTCTTTTATTTGGATTTTTTTTTACTGTCCCAGAATAAAGTACAGTTGCACCTCCACTTCATGAGGAGGTTTCACTTGTATGTATTGTATTCAGATGTAATTTTATTTTTCAGTATCGTATGGTTTGACATGCTCAGTCAAACTTTTTTTCCAGTTTAAGGATTTCAGATGCACTTTAAATCTTTTCTGTTACAGTTAATAAAGCTATTCTTTGTTGTAAGTTGGTCCATATTTCTTTCTTTTTTTATTCTCTTATACATTAATAAGGACTCAGTGTTATGCAGAGGTGTACTTATAACTATTTTATAGACAAATACTATTTATAGTCGCGTGGGGGGGGCGCGTGAGATGTTTTCTTCTTTGTAGGGGGGGCATGACAGAAAATAATTGAGAAGCACTGGTTTAGTTCAACCTTTACTGGAAAAAAATCTGACAGACTGCCGTCAATGCCGACCAAATTCTGACACTGGTCGTACAGGAACAAAGCAGCCAGCATTAAGGGGTCCGGTACCCCACATTTTCGAAGGCAGGGTGAAAACATCCTAACCAAACAAAACAAAAAAATGTTCTATTCCCTGTGCAACGACTCATATTTTAATTGACTTTCAGCAGCCATTGCCAAAGATTTTATGAAAGATTTATGTAAAAACAATGATGAAGGCATCTTGTCTTTTGCTCCACTTGTCCTATGGTTTGTACGCCCTCCTCCCCAAACACCCACCCACACACTTGCCGTTCCAAAGAAAGTTGCACATTGTGACCCAAGATTTGTCGGACGGATGAGCTTGATGATGCACAAAGCTTTGGCCGTCTTTCTCACCCTTAACCTTCCCCAGACGTAGTTGCCTTTACACACATGAGCACACATCATCTCTCAGGCTTGCACCTTTGAAGAAGCTGATGCCCTACACATCTTTCTCCACTGTCTGGCAGAATTGATGCTACATGTGCATTTATTCTTATGCTCCCAAACAAGCCTAAAAAATTCCTGAATAGTCTAACAAATATTTATAAGTGCCAAAGCATTCTTTATATTATTTTTTAGATTACCTTTTGGGTGATCAGCTTTCGACCCCCAAAACTACTCTAGACACTAATTTGTACCTAGAGCCTCTGGACTGTGAGGCAGAAATGTTATCCGCATCAACCACCACGCTGACCTTTTGTTAAATTTTGAAATTCCTTTCTCACATAACCCTCAGCATGTTCTTAAGCAGCGCCTTTGTATGTCTTTTCATTCGGTAGTGTCCCCAAATCGCACAAAGGCAGTGGTCTGTCATAAATTGGCAGTTTATTTTTTAGATAAACCAAGCCATCAGATGTGGATGGAAAACAAACATGTCACTATATACACAGCATGGTATTCCAACTGCGTAGCAAATGCAAATTTGTTTCAGTTTGCCACAGCATTTGCACTTTTCTGCTGACCCCACCATGTGTTTGAAGTGACTTCCTGCCAGGAAACAAGCAGGAAACAATTAGTTACACCTGTAACTGCAATGCATTACTGAGAGGAAGAAAGAATAAAAATACATACAAATGTGATCTTCTGAATGTGAGCCGGTTACCCAGAAGAAAGTTACAATTCTTTATTTGAGGAAATGCAAACCACTGTTTGAATACCATATTCACCACACTATAAGGCGCTTCGGAGTATAAGGCGCACCTTCAACGAATGACCGATTTTAAAACTGTTTTCATATATAGGGCGCACCGCATTATAAGGCACATAGAATAGAAGCTACAATACTGGAGCTGGGGTGGGTGGGGTTGTGTTATGCATCTACTAGATGGAGCTAAGCTAAAAGTGATACATCCATCCATCCATTTTCTGATCCGCTTTATCCTCTCAAGGGTCACGGGGGGTGCTGGAGCCTAACTCAGCTGTCGTCGGGCAGTAGCAGGGGACACCCTGAACCGGTTGCCAGCCAATCGCAGGGCACATTGAGACGAACAACAATCCGTGCTCACATTCACACCGAGGGACAATTTGCAGTGTTCAATCAGACTGCCATGCATGTTTTTGAAATGTGTGTGTGTGTGTGTGGGGAGGAGGGGGGGAGTATCCGGAAAAAACCCACACAGGCACAGTGAGAACATGCACACTCCACACAGGGAGGTTCGAGCCTGGATCGAACCCACAACCTCAGCATCATGAGGTCGACGCACTAACCACTCAACCACTGGTATTTATCAATTTACCAATTATAATTTCTCTACCTCACCAGGTGAACATCTGAGGACTTGTCCCCAGGGTCCAACCTGTTGTACGAATACCATGGAGGAAAGCCTCGAGGGTTTAAGTGCACGAGAGACAGAGGCGCTGATCAAGGAGGCCGGCAGGTCACTGCAGGCTACCTTCAACACCCTCCATAGAAGCTTTGACAGTACGTAGTGTGTGTGTGTGTGTGTGTGTGTGTGTGTGTGTGTGTGTGTGTGTGTGTGTGTGTGCTTGCAGAATGAACTCATTACTGGATGAGCTTGGCGAGTTTATGTTTGCTACAAGCTCTGGATGTGCTCTGCACCCAACCACAACTTCAATCGTAATGGTGCATGTGTGAGTGGGGGATGTGTATGTCAAGTCCATCAAGGGGACCCCTAACTGGGTGTTATAATGAGGGCAGAGTCAGGCAGACACAATGAAACATGATAAGCCGATCCACTGATCCCCAACGGCACGCACTCACACACATGAACAGGAGGTGTCCCCTGGGGCAGGGGCTGGTTCAGCAGTTGACCCACTGAGAAGGCAACCCTGCAAATCTGAGACATAAAGGAATGAAAGGAGGAAAGGGAAAGGAAGCGAAAGATAGATGACCGCAGAAAGATGGCTGAATGCTGCAGGTGACAAACGTGTCATCATGACTTTGTGAATCAGTCTTTATCAATCCGATGGCCACAGTGACGGGGCTTCAGTATGTAACCATCCAACTGTTTATGACCTGATGCAGTCTTGGATCAAAAGGAAAAAGACCCCTTTTAATGCAGTGACTGTGACCGCTTTTTTTTTTTAATCTATTTTACAAAAGTGTTGCAGATATGTGTTGCTAATTAGTAGTGATACATTCGCCTGGCTTTTGCACAGACAGCGTGGGTTCACTTCCCACTCCGTGACGGCGTGAATGTGAATCTGAACCGTTGTCTGTTTCTATATGTGCCCTATGACTGAGTATGACTATGAAAAAGTCCAGGGTGTGGTCTGCCATCGCCCGGAGTCACTTGGGTGAGGTTGTCGCTACCCGTGACCATGAATAGGACAGAAAATGAATGAAAGAATGGAGGGTTCTCTCTATGACAGCCTCCAGTACTCTTAACACATAAAAAAAACAAGTTTGAGCCTTTCAAAATGGTAAATGAGATGTTAATGAATTTAAATACATTACATTGAAAAATTGAATTAAAAAAAAATATTCCTCAGAATCTGGCGGCCCGGTGGTTCAGTGGTTCGCACGTCAACCTCACAGTGCAGTTTCAATTCCAGCTCCGGCCTCCCTGTGTGGAGTTTGCATATTCTCCCCGGGCCTGCGTGGGTTTTCTTCGGGTTCCTCCCACATTCCAAAAACATGCATGGCAGGCTCATTGGATACTCTAAATTGTCGCTCGGTATGGGTGCGAGCGTGGATGGTTGTTCGTCTCTGTGTGCTCTGCATTGACTGCCAATCGGTTCAGGGTGTCCCCCGCCTACTGCCCGAAGACAGCTGGGATCGGCTCCAGCGCCCCCTGCGACCCTTGTGAGGAAGAAGCGGATCAGAAAATGGATGGATGGATGGATTCCTGAGAATCATGTCTGCCGTTAACTTTTCTTACTCTTTGTCCTCCTTCCAGCCTATTTCACTGAACTTCACAGTCGGTCTGAACGCTCCCTCCAGGAGGCGCTATCTCCCCTCGGTGCCCTGTACTCCCAAAATACAAGACTCTATGGTGATTTGTACTCAGACCTGAAACAGTACTACCGAGGCTCTGCTCTTAACTTGGATGAGACCTTGAGTGAATTCTGGTCGCGCCTTCTGGAACGTACTTTTAAAAGCTTCACCCCCAGGAATGTGAGTAGGGACTCCATCTTCATGAGTCATTTAAGGTGGTCAAAGTGAAAATGTGAACAGTAAAATTGCTCCGATTATTCTTTTAAAAGAAAGCCTCTGCCATTCATTGTGTACAAACCTTATTTTGTCTTGAGCCAGTAAATTCTGATACGATGATGAAATGGTAAAAACGTGTCGGTTTGGCGAAACAAATGTTATTTTACCTACAGTGACGGATATATAGCATTTTAGTGAATAGTCACCTAACTATTCAATGCATTTCATCAGACACACAAATAAATAATTTTGTGAAAAAAAAAGAAAGAAAGAATCTGTAAATTCTGCAGCACATGTCCTGATGAAGACCAGGAAGCGGGCATACATTACACAGGTTTCAGAATTATTGCACAGGCTCCCCATCTATTTGAGAATCAATTTTAAGATTCCTTTTTTTATAGTTTATAAGTTTCTTCATGGTCTTGGTCCTTCATATATTTCAGCACCGCGTGTACATTTTGAACTCTCGCGGTCCCTGCACTCGTCCGGTTCCTCGCCATGATTTTAATCTGTAAAGCACTTTGTGTTACAATTCGGTGTGAAAAGTGTTCCATAAATAAAGTTTTCATCGATTGATTGACTGATTGATTTATAATCCTCTATGGTATGCACCGCTGTCACCATCCTTGCAGGTCACCCTGTCCGAGGACTACCTCGAGTGTGTTGCTAAGCAACAAGAGACCTTGCGACTATTCGGCGACATCCCCGAGATATGAAAGCAAAGGTTGTACGAGCTCTTGTCACAACTAGGTCATTTGTCCAAGGGCTGATCATCAGTGGCGAGGTTGTCAGAAAGGTCTCACAGGTGAGTGTGTGTTCTTGTATTACCGGTTTTGTGGGAACATCAGTCCAAACAGTTCACAGTGTGGGGTCAAATATAAAGAGTCACTTTTTTACTTTAAGATTTTGGTTTGTGTTCAGGGTGAAACTAGGTTGTGATGATCCCAGTATAATTATTGGAGGGTTTCATTCTAGCACACCCACAATGGGTGAAAAACTGATTTTGAATGTCCATATGGGAACCCCTCCACCCCACCCATCTCTTGGGCATGCTTTAACCGCATTGAAACTCCGAAACACATTAACACATGTAAACATATCAGAATTGACTTTTTTTTTCTCTTTTATTTCTTTGCCCCTGCCCCTGGCTCACAAAGCTCTCCAAATAAGAATGCTTGACGATTACTGTTAAACCGACACATCAAAAAGAAATCTAATGTTGCATATTTGAACCCAAAAATGTTGAAGCAAGCCAGACAATTTTGTCCAACCAATGTCCATTAGCTTAATGCTAATACATGATGTTAAAAGCCATAGACGGCTAACGGCAATGGAACAAAGACGTTATGGTAATTATCGCCCTGACAACAAACCACAAACAGACCATCAGCAATACTCACAGCCATATAGATTATTCTCTCTCAGTGTGTAAAAATAGCACACACTCAAGGGGACTGACCAATCGCATCCTGCAGAACTATGAAAAAATATTAATTTGACCAAATTGTGATGTAGGGGATTTTCAACGATAGACTTGGCAAAATATCCATGAGCAAAATATTGAGGCTATCAGTCATAAGAATTTTCACACCTTGGAGTACTACAACTCTACTGTATATGATTTTCCATTTCTACGATTTCTTTACATTTCAGATCATATTGCCTTTTAATACAGATTTTTCTATTTTTTTGTAGTTTTTCTAGTTCATTCTTGTTCTTAGCTTGCTGCAGATACAAGTTAGAAATCATACAGTACGGTATACAGTTTACCTAAATACAGTACATCATTCCTCTCCAGGTCCCTCTGTGTCCAGAATGTGTTAAGGCCTTGGTGAAACTTGTTTACTGCCCGCACTGCCGTGGCCTTGCCTCTGTCAAACCATGTGCCAACTACTGCTCCAATGTTGTGAAGGGCTGCCTGGCAAACCAAGCCGATCTGAACCCTGAATGGCAGAATCTTATCGGTAAAAATATTCTAACATACCGTACAGTAACAACATGGATAAAAGGATGGGGTATTGAGGAATTGCAATCCAATTTTCAGATACCATGATCCAAGTGGCATCGAGTTTCAGCACAGAGCCCAGTCTCGATGTGGTTGTGTCATCCATCCCCGCTCAGATCTTTGAGGCTGTCCGCTTGCTCAAGGAAAATGTTGAGACCGTCTCAGCCAAAGTAAGTCTGATTGAACATTTCTTTCTGAACACGATGCCTTCAGTTACACACTACATACAGTATGTCTGCAAGTGTAATCAAGCATGTTTAGTATCCATTTCTTGCCTTAATGGACAAATTATGTTCGGTCTTAAATACATTTTTCCTCGAGCAGCTGTAAAGTGACTCTGACGATGGTAGTAAAGTACTTGTTTTAGCTTGGCAGACACTATAAGATGAAGGATGCACTTTCAGTTAGGGAGTGGACTGGACTCTCGGCGACCAAACCGTCTTTTGGTTTACTGAACATTTGAAACATATTTGTTGTTACTAGTCCGTTTGGTTTATTTGCAATTCTTTCACAGTTTGGCCTATGACGTTTTAAACAGGGCCCGTATTTATCATTTTGGCTTTATGCACAATGGTTTTGCAACAAAAGTGATTAAAGTGTACATTTTCCCTTTAATTCTCTGATTTGCCATTTTTGAGTTAGGGTTTTTTGCAAAATGTCTCAATTTTTTAGGGGATCTAAATATTTGCACACAGTGACAACAGTTTTAATACTTGAATTAGATTTGCAGTCAGTGCTTAACATCTGGAGTCAACGAATTATGAGTTGAACCTGCATCAAGTTGCTTCTTCTTTGTGACTCTTACTGTTTTCAGCACTGTTTTCAGTACGTGAAACGTAATACTTTGGGTCGAAACAAGGCCTTGGACGCTGAAGAAAACCTCGTTTATTTTGCCTTTTAAATACTCTGGTGCTCCTAAAAACTCCGCTGCCATTCCGGCATTCTAAATGTCATATTTTTATGGAACATTTTGAACTCGCGGTGATTGTAAATCTTTGTTGTTGGTCTGTATAAAATATATTAAAACTCATTTTGTTTAATGACTGGTTCAATTTTCATACAGAATATTAATCAAGCAGTAGCAATAGGAAATTAATTTAAGATTTAATTTATTTTGGCCAATAAGATAAAACGTTGACAAATCTATTCGACGACAAAAAAAGAACATTGTAAATATGTGTATGGTGACATCTAGTGGCAAATGTTATATTTCATGCCGTCCAGATGCGTTGCGTAGATGCACTCGTCAAGCCGGTATGAAGGGCCCAAATACATGTACTATTAATAATAAGTGTACCTTTTAATATTTATGTACTCTATCTATCTATCTATCTATCTATCTATCTATCTATCTATCTATCTGTCTGTCTGTCTGTCTGTCTGTCTGTATGTCTGTCTGTCTGTACGCTGTATCTCTGTAGCTATTGCTTGCTGTGTAATAACACAGGCAGGCTATTTAACACAACTCTACTTCGTAATTGTATACAGTACAAAATATATGAAAGTTTAATTTTTATCATTACACAATGGAAAATAATGAACTTTATCACTATATGCAAATCTTTTGAGAAGGACCTGTATTTGACTCAAAATAGAATACATCTGACAACGTCTGTTTTTTTTCTTGTTGTTAAATGCTAAAATGTGCTTAAAAATAAGCCTGCAACATTTTCAATGTATCCCAACATAGGTGTACCAAACATGCGGCACTCCAGTTGAGCCAGGCACGGGAAGTCCAATGCTTTTCGAGCCAAAGAAAAAAAGAGTGGCTCTCTGACTGCTTCAGAATACAAACCCTCTCCGACTGCAGGCCTAAGACTCGAGATACAGGTGTGTTCAGAATGTGAACCTTCGGATGAAATAATTAGGAATCAATGAATTGTACAGAGGGAGGTAGAGGAGCACAGTGTATGGTGTGTTAGAGCTCACTTCTTACCCCACAGCAAGAAAGTCATCTGTCTGTCTGGAGTTTACATGTTCTTCCTTTCTTGCCTGGTTTCTTTCCCACAGTCAGAACCATGTATTATCCAAGTTGTCGATGACACAGGTCAACAGAGAATTTTAATCAGATATGGCTTTACGTGTCCCTTCATATATTTTTGACACTGATTTTTAAAAAAGTCTTTACTTAATTTTGAGATAAATTTTCATTTTGTTTTTAGGTTTGACCTGTAAAAGCTTGCACAAAACAGATTTTACCATGCTAATTATAATATGTTCACCTATGACGTTTGAGAAAAAAATCCACTTCTTGCTTAACCTAACTTAATTAATAAGTATTACAAGAGTATTATTATTATTATTATTATTATTATGATTATTATTTATTACTAAAAACAGAAACACAAACAGTGCTCGAGAAAAAACTATGGCTCAGAAGCATAAACGTAAACAAAAACATTTAGTAATAAATGTAGTAAACATTTGTTGAGCAGGGTTCCTAAACTAAGAGTATTATTTTCTTGTAAGTCGAACTGTCAATGTGAATGATTATCTGCGGCCTACCTCTGAACTGTCTTTACTTTGTAGATCAGGCTGGATAGGCTTCCCCTACAATGCTTGAAATGGATGGAAACATACTGTAGATTGATATCAAATAGTTTTCATTTGGATTTTGTGTTTGAATGTCCTCCTCAGGTGTCAGATCTCTCCAGTAAATTAAGGGAAATGAGGCAGTATTGGCTCCAGCTCCCCATAGCACTTTGCAGCAAATTGGCAGCAGGTGGCGCCAACAAGGATAAATGCTGGAACGGCATTACCAAAGCCAGGTTTGAAAGAAACAGTCAACCATCTGTCATTGAGTGGTGTTTATTCATCCTCAGCCTCTTCTCACAATTGCACATTCATTTGCAGAGTAAAAGCACTTAGTCTGTCTTTTTTTTTTGTCACTGCTGCACTAATTGTTACAATTTTGTTTTGTAAACTTCAAAACTCAAACACAAAAGCACCCTCCACCCATCCATTATCCAAGCCGCTTATCCTCACGACGGCCGCGCAGGCTATCCCAGCTGTCATCGGGCAGTCAGCAAGGTACACCCTGAATTGGTTGCACCCAATCGCAGGGCACACACATAGACGAACAACCATTTACACCCACAATTACACATAGGAGAATCCAAACTGTTCCATTAACCGTCTATGCGTGTTTTTGGAATGTGGGAGGAAACCGGAGTACCCGGAGAAAACCCACGCAGGTACGGGGAGAACATGCAAACGCCACACAGGAAGGTTGGAGCCGGAATCAAACCTTGCACCTCTGCACTGTGAGGCGCTCGTGTTAAACAGTTGTCCATTGTGCCGCCAAAATCACATAGTGTTGAAGGTCAAGGTCAAGGTCATCTTTATTGTCAAATATGCTTTATGTATGACATGCAGCATAGATGAAATTTCTTCCTCTCAATCCTCAGTGCAAACATGAATGCAAACATGCTGTGCATTAAACACACACAGCTAAGAAAAGATAGCAGCTACACTGTATAAAAAGACATAATATGTCATCTGAACAGTATAAACAGTAGAGACGATATAACCAATATAAACAGCATAAACAATGACACTTGTGGCTATTGTGGGTAAAGTGAGGTAGTGCATTGTGCAATACGCAATACGCAGATGTCGGATAATGAGGGGAGGGTCATAGTCTGTGACAGGAGGCAGGGGTCGGGCATGAAGATTTTATTCATGCCATTCATGAAATGTATTTAACTTGAAAACTGAAAAAAGTGCACTATTCCTAAAACAGCACACTTGCTAAAAACAGCAAGAGACTTGGAAAGATAATAGCATTTAAGTGGGTCTCATACTGGTTGGCAACCAGTTCAGGGTGTACTGTGCCCCGCACCCAAAAACAGCTGGGATCGACCCCAGCACGCTCACGAACCTAGTGAGGATGCTCAGTTCAGAGAATGAATTTTTGTGCAATTATTTGACCAGACAGAATTTCTTTGAAACACAATTTTGCAGGTGGTGATACTCACTCAATCACTTACTCACTCACTCACACACTCACTCACTCTTTCAGGGCTTTTAGCCTTTGCACTACAGTTAAGACAGCATCACTTCCTTCTTTCAAGTCAGTTAGTTTCTCTTTGTTTCTACTTGATGAAGATACCTTCCTGAGGTGATGGGGGATGGCTTGGCCAATCAGATCAACAATCCAGAGGTGGAGCTTGACATCACCAAGCCAGACATGACGATCCGGCAACAAATCATGCAACTCAAAATTATGAGCAACAGGCTAAAAAATGCCATGGATGGGAATGATGTGGATTTCCAGGACTCAAGTGAGTAGATTTTTGGAGCAAAAAAGATTTCATGTTTAAAACTATCTATGTACTGTATTACTTTCACTGCAGCCTGT
The DNA here is from genome assembly GCA_018466805.1 of Hippocampus abdominalis. Taxonomy (NCBI): domain Eukaryota; kingdom Metazoa; phylum Chordata; class Actinopteri; order Syngnathiformes; family Syngnathidae; genus Hippocampus; species Hippocampus abdominalis. Next base: position 1,956,299 of record CM031701.1, on the reverse strand, counting down.
GGAGAGGGTATGACATGACGTTTAAAATTGCTTTGCCTGTTTACACGGAATTGATCAACTCTGGCAAATTGACATTGAGAGTATGTTAATCTGGCATTCTCATTTTCCTATAGAGGTTTGGAAACATCACTAGCATTTGGATTATGTCACAGAAATGTATACAGCACTGTTAAAAACAAGCTGCAGCAATAGCTAATTTCCACACTGCCTTATCATGATCTGAACGATTACTTAAATAAGTGTTGGATGATAAATTCATGTACCTTACAAATGCAGACGATAAATACATGTAAATGTTTGACAACTTTCAAATAATCAATTGTAAATCGTTTTCTGGCATACTTGACAAAGATATTGTTTAGTGACGCGACTTCAACATGTACTTTCTTGGCACGGAGATGACACAAGATGATGGCAGAGCACTCCTGATGAAGCGCCTCAATTCACTTCAACAGTTCCTTGGCACTAAGATGCTGCAAGATGGTGCCCATTCAATGTTTTCTTTCATAGTTGAGTTGAGTTTTTCCATGAATTGGATAGCGCCCCCCCCCCCCCCCCCCCAAAAAAAAAATCGGAAATTAAAGTCTTTTACAAATGCCAAAAGAAAATATCGGGAGCTTCACTGTAATCAAAACAAAATGTACATTTATATGAACCAAAACGTTTCCCTCTACAACCGAGCGCATTTAAGATAAGATGGTTGAAAACAATCCAAATGTATTTTATGGTGCTTTTGCTCAGGTGATGACATCAGCGGCTCGGGAAGTGGGATGTGCCTCAGCGGTCAGTGTAATCGAAGCAGGCCAGGACTGTACAGCTACCCTCCAGACGTCATCCAAGTCAGAGGCGCGGCCACATGTCAGAGCCGCCCATGTAGCCTCTTAGCGCTGCTCACGCTGGCTCATCTGTTACTTCTTTGTCGATGATGCTCTACCGTCTGCCAGACTCTGAAGTCCAGTGAAGGACTTCATCATCGCACGGGAGCTGGAGTTCAGAAGAGAGAATATTGGATTACAATTGATTAATTTTGCCAAACATTATGGGAAAATGTCCGTGAAGAGGAACAAAAAACTGACAGTCACAACAGTCCTGGTTTGGTTTTGCTGTGTTGTACAGTACTATACTTTGATTGCATTTGTTGAGCTGGTTTCAATGAATTCCAAGGAAGATGATGATGAGGAACAGGAGCCAAAATGTTAGGGATGAGATGATCAATAGGATGAGTGATGCTGAAAAGTCAACGGAATGTTTATAGTGATCAATTGATGTCCTACATGGTGCATTGTGGTAACCTCACCTGCAGGGATTGAGCTCAGTGACAAATGCGGTGGTGTCTTCAAAGCTTTTTTTTTGATTGTATTTTGTGTTGCGTTTTTTTTTAATCTCATGTTGAAGGTGTGTACCTAAACAGCACAGTGTAAAAAAATTAATGTATATATGTATA
>CM031701.1:1930950-1953450 GCA_018466805.1 Hippocampus abdominalis | reverse complement strand
ATTCAGTGTGATTGGAGTGTACCAAGACCACAGAGTCGGCAGCATGCATTTGTGTCAAAGACATGGGTTAAATGAGGACACATTTTAACCATTTCATGCATAAATAATGGTAACCTCTAAACTGATAAGCTGTCCACTGTAGTTATCGCTGTCCCTGAAAGGGTTAATAGTAGTTTTCACTTAGAATTACCCTTGTATGCCATTTAAGAATAAAACTAAAAATAAAACAATATACTGTACCCAGCTCCATACAGTTGTTTAAAGGTTTTATAACATTGGTGAATGGTGCCCTCTTTAACACATGCGTTGAATGAATGTTTACATCGGAATTTGGGGGGAATATGAGAATAAATACGAATAATAAATTTTGGACTTGGGAGAATTCCTCTATAGTAACAGTGCTGCAACCTTACAGTGAACAGTATCAGCATCTCTGCACTAGCTGGAGGGAGTACAAAGGTTAGTGAAATGGAAAGTAGGGCACTGTGACGACTCCATGCACACACTGAGCATGGGTGGAGATAACCACTAAGGAGACTGTCCAAATGCCCTTGACTTAAAATTACAAACCACAGTGTATGACAATTCATGTTCAACTGTTGTACGTACCAGAATAGAAGGTGAGAGCACTTCCCCAACCACCTGTGTACTTGAAGAGCTCCTTTCCAAAAGGAGATGACAGCTAAAATCTAAAATGTAAAAATGATGGTCTTGCCGTGCAAGCCATTGTTTACCTATTAGTTGTTGTTAATAAATGAAAACAGCATGGGTGGCTCGTGGTTAGCTCATCTAGCTCCTGCACTAGTCTGTTAAGTCCGAGGAAGGCATAGAAACATTTGTTTGTACGAAGCTGTGTCTTTACAGGCGGCCCGGTGGGCGACTGGTTCGTGCATTGGCCTCACAGTGCAGACATGCGTTGGGACAGACATGAATCTGGGGACAGACATGAATCTGGTACGCGATTTAACATTTTAAATACGCATATGCACAAGCGCACCACGTATTGTATGCAAACGCCTAATTATACCACTGCAACATTGATGCTAGTTTTGTCACCATGTCTTTGGCATTTTGCATTGCATGTCAGTATTCATCCATTCATGCACCCTGTAACCTGATAACATGATAGGCTGTCCACTGCAGTAACCGCTGTCCCTGAAAGGGGTTAAACTGTCAGACTTTTCTCAGACAAAGTTATGCAGTGTTTGGCTCAATACACAACATGTAATTCCCTTTGGCTTTTTTCCATTCAACACACACATTAAAAAAATATAAAACATACACATAGATACATACAGCAAGGCTCAAAATAATTGGTTTCGCATCGCATTTTCGAAGGAAAAGTGCATTGAATAGCAAAACTGAGAATCAACCACCAACAGACAGTAGTAGAAGAGGAAGAAGAACCACCAAGGAGGTCCCAAAAAGCTTTGCATGGCTCACGTCATGTACCGCGGATCATCAGAGGTCGAGGGAATTTCGGCAATTTATAAAGATATTCAATTTTTTACTTTCAATGCAGCTTTACTTTTGAAAGCCTCATGAAAATAAATTCAAACATAAGTGATAATGAGTATACACTGCAATGAAGTCCCACAAAAGCAGAACGACAAAAGCAGAGCAATTAGGCAACCATTTAAGATTAGCAGTAGGCATAGTGTTCACATTGTACCTGTTGTGGACACACAACACGTTTGCTTGTTATAGAAAATACTGCAGATATGCTAATGTTAGTTGGTTTGCATTTCATTTGACCCACCGTTGAGTTGTGTGGTGCATCAAGTTGCCAATAGACGTATGTTATCGTTGAACTCACCCGATTATGCCAATGGAGTTCAGCATGCTGTACGATTTGGCTTGGAGCAAGAGGGAGAACCAAGCTCATAAGATACGGTATCGTGTTTACTTAAACACGTCATGCCACCTCCTTTGCACGATATAATCTCTTTATGAATGTTGCGCTGACGCGACTTTATTTAATTTAACAAAGTGAAGCCACACTCGTGACACCTACTTCTTCGGTAGTCTCTTAGTAACAGGTCTCTGCAAGTTCTTCTTCTGGTCGGCAGACAAAGCATCGTAACGGGGAACTGGAAATTAAAAATACAAACGATTCCGGGAGTGGAGTCCTGTTCCGATCGATTTTTGAGACTCAATGGTATATACCCTAAGTATATCTGACACAGTTACCTCATGCATCACTGTCCAAAGTAGGTTTTTGTCAACACCCGCCAAAATAAATGTTATCCCGCATTTGGCTGTTTGGGTGTTAATTTAGAACCGTTAGACAATGCTTTGCACTCGACTTTGCCGGTCACGAAAACAGGGCATTAAATATGGGGGGCTCGAAGGAAGTGACACAAAGAACACATGACGTGAGATGAGTGACAGACAAGAGATCATGAATATCCTCTTTCCTGGTCAGTCAACTAATCAATAATCAAGGTTTTCTTTTAAGTTACTCTGAATTTTTAAATACATTTAACCTACCTGTCACCCCAAGGGAATTTGCTACAGTCATGGATGCTATTCCTTCTGGAATTTTGACTCTCTTGAAAGGGGTGGACAGAACAACCTCCACACCAACTCTGGACCCCAAAATGACTGCTATTGGCAAATCCTGTTTTACGTCAACTAGAAATAACAACCGTAACATACGTTCCCTGTTTCAAAAAGATATTTCAACAACCCCTCATATTATTACTTACTGGTCTGGTTTTGTTGATAATCTACCCTGGGGAGAAATCTGGTCTCTCCCATACAAATACTTCCTGACTAATAAAGTAAGGGAAATCTCTTTTAAAATGATACACAAATATTACCCCACCAAGCATTATCTTCTCAGGTTCAAGAAAGACATCTGTATTGATTGTTCATTTTGTGGAATGTACCCTGAAACGATGGTTCACTTGTTCTGGCAATGCCCGTATGCCAACACATTTTGGAAAGCTGTATCTAGATTTATTATTGAATGTATTGACTCTGACTTTATGTTATACTGGAAAAATTTACTATTTGGGTTCTACAAAAGTAAGGAAAAAAACACAAAACAAACTTTCATAATAAATTTAATAATCATTCTTGCTAAGTTCCATATTGTAGTGACTTCGCAATTCAGAAATTGTCGCCTTCTTTCACAATTTCCACAATATCCACAAATCCAAATGGAGTAATTCAAAACCTCTTTTTTTAATTTTACAAGCAGAAATAAAACAGTATTTGAGCTCTATTAAGGATTCCAAAAACAAGAAAGCTGTTAAGACTCTGGCTATATGCTCCTTATTTGAAATTTTTGTTTAAAATCCCATGGCTTCTCTTTTTGTTTAAATGTTTGTAATAAGTACATGTATTAATAACACGTTCGTTTTGTTCTGTTTTGTATTTACTGAGAATTGTATTGTGAATTGTTCAATAAAGATTGTTAAAAAAAAAAAAAATTCCTCTTGCATCCATTTTCCGATCCGCTTATCCTCACAATGGTCGCGGGGGGTGCTGGAGCCCATCCCAGCTGTCTTCGGGCAGTAGGCGGGGGGACAGCCTGAAACGGTTAACAGCCAATTGCAGGGCACGCAGAGACGTACAACCATCCGCGCGCGCACTCACACCTAGGGACAATTTAGAGAGTTCAATCAGCCTGCCAAGCATGTTTTTTGGAATGTGGGAGGAAACCGGAGTACCCGCAGAAAATGCACACAGGCCCGGGGAGAACATGCAAACTCCAGACAGGGAGGCCGCAGCTGGAATTGAACCCGGTACCTCTGCACTGTGAGGTCGACGCGCTAACCACTGGACGACCGGGTCGCCTACTGCACAATATTTCATAGTATATCAAATCCTTTTGAAATCATATTCATGTTGGTGAAACACGTTTTTAACGTGTACAACCAATGTCTATACTTCTTTTATGCAAGCCAAACAGACTTTTTAAAATTGTATTTTTTTTTTTGTGCAATGTCTTGATTCAGACAGGTAGTCAATAAAATTGGAGTTGATACGTACTAGAGTACAACATTTTGATCCTTAAAAAGGATATTGGATACTTTTGGCAAGCCATCCATTTATGTGATGGCCGTTGAGCAGCAGACCTCTCTTTTAGCACACGAGAAGCATTCGGTCCCTCTCTCGAGGCTGTCCTCTCAGTCGATGAACCTTCTCAGTCATCGAGGACATATAAGACAGGAGACACTTTCATTCTTTTAGTTGATAGGCACTCACGCTGCTCTGTTCTCGCTCAAGAACTCTCAGCGAAAGCGGGAGGCTCCACCACGTTATTCCCCCCCACACCCCCATTAACAACTAGGTGTAACCTTGCGCACGACAAAGTAGTGCCATCAACATAACAGTGGCGAGCATCACACTCAACATTATGTTCACGAGGCAAATCATTACTACCTTGTAGAAATGCAGGTTAATTCAAAAGTTCACAGGCACGCAGGCCAACTATTTCCAGTTAATGAACTGCACCAATAAACAAAATGCAGGCTCTTCAGTTGACATGAAGTCTTATCGCACGTTACCAAACATATTTCAATGGTTGCAAAATGAGGAATATTCTTTCAAATGTTAATTGACATTACATTGTCTTACGTGTTTCTTCATTAAACCTAAACTCCAAAAAACAAACACAATCCAATGCAGTCCTGAGTCCAATTCTCAGTAAACAGAAAAAAAACACAATGGTTTCATTTTGTTGCTCCAGGTCATTTGATCACTTGGGTGTGTGCTTCTCTGCGAAATAATGCATTTGTGAGTGAAACTTTTTGAAGGTATTGCCTTTCACGACTTTTAAACACACACCACACACATACAAAAAATGATTAGCTCAACTTTACCACAGGCCTGGTGAAGGATACAATGTGTGAGAAAATGTGCTTGCAGGCACAAAGACAAAGTGACAGACAGCACGAAAGAGGATGACTTCCATTCACACGGCATTAAACCTGTGGGACAATGGTGATTTGAGTAGGGAGTGAGAAGATTAGGACTGTTCAGACATGGAGCATGCATACCACAATAAACTAAACATATTGTTTGGCGTCGACGACTCTTCACAAAAATATACTTTATGTTATTAACCTTACACTGTTGGTTAAATGGTAAATTCATAAATGTTGATGCATTAATCATTAAACAGTCTACTTTCTGCCAAGAAATTGTCAAGTGCAGTGGTGGTGAGATAAAGCGCTATATAAATGCACTCCATTTAATATTTTGATCAAATCGAATTTTTCATCTGTATGGCGTGCGTTTTTGGAAAAGATCGCATAATATGTCTCAATTCTGAGATATTTGGCGCTCTACAATCCATATATCTGATGGCAATATAAAATGGCCTCAACTAAAGTCGGAAAAACGAGTCAAGAGAGATTGTCAGCTGTCATGCTGGGACGTGCTGCTGAGAACAACTTCAAAAATAAAAAATGACCCAAGGCATTGATTTCCACATGCCATTTAGTAAGTTAGGTATATTCTTAAGTTGGCCTTCTCACCGCCTTGGTGGCATATTACTGTCATGCATTGCATGAACACTTGCTGTGTTTGGCTTCACTTTTTTCCAGACAGTGTAAACAAAACAAGCCTCTTTTTTTCCGCTTGTTGTCAACTGGAAATGACATTACAGGTGCTCAGGGCTCAGGTAACGACCAATCATGGCTCAGCTTCAGAAAACAGGTTAACCGTGATTGGACATCACCTGAGCTCTGGTCAGCTGTGATGTCATTTTCAGTTGAGAAAAAGTGGCATACTGGCTGCCCTCTGAGATGGCTAAAAACGGGTGGACTCTGCTGCTTAACTCAACTTCTACAAATGCAATATTAATCAGAATGCTGTGTTTACATCAGTGAAGGCACATAGTACATATGATTGTGAAGACAATTTTTGGGTTGACTCCCCCTTTAAGATTTGTTTTCATATGCTACAAAAAAAAAAACATTGTAAGATGGAACACAATAAAGTCCGGACCCCATATTCCTACAAAGTTCCGACGTGTCTGCCACAACTATTTGCATCAAATATTGTTTGGATCAGGAGTCATTGTCAACAAATGTTTTTTTTAAGTGTGTCATACACAGTGGAGATGAGTCTGTTGCTCCCGGAGCACAAGAGCTTCAGTACCGGTATGAGCGGTATGTACATTTACAAAAATTAAGAGCCTCTCTTTTGGGGAATTCTACTGCCTCTCACTATTCTTCCATGCCTGTCACGATTATTCTACATCTGTTTGTCAGCTTCCATTACTTTGTCGTTAGTCAAATCTCTTGCTTAAATAACTAGAGCGTATCATGGTGTAAGGGACTAAGACATTGTGTTCTTCATCCGTCAATAAAACATGAGTTTTTAATGGAGAGAAAGTGAGTGAGCTATGTCTGGACTCCTTGGCTTTCCCTGAAGCACCCACTGAGCCCTTGAGTGACTCACTTCTCTCTCTCTCTCTCTCTCTCTCACTCTCTCTCTCTTGATTTCTCTCTTGGTTCCCCATCCCTCCCTCTTTGTACATCACCCAGTCCTCCAGTCTCCTTCCCTCCTTCCTCCGTCTGCCCACAAATTACTTGTTCTAACTGCATTTATATGCCTCCTTCTTGTCTGTGTGTTGGTATCTGGTTCGGCATCAACCACCCACACACGCAAACTGCTTCATATCACACCACACAAGACATATGTGAATGACCTTCTGCATCACAAAGCTTGCACACAAGCACACCACAGTCTTTTGTCTCCTTATTTCCGGGCTGCTGCCGCTGTCCACCTTTAAATGATAAAAGACACAGGCAGATGATTGCCTTCAAGGAAAAAGCCACTTTATTTCCCAATCTCTTCTCTTCTCACAGTTCAAACACTTCAACCTGTGACTCCGGCTTGTGATGTCTGGTTGACTGACAACCTAACCAACCACTTTTCAATCTGATTGATTATCTGATATGTAGGTAATTTGCTGGTGCATTATAAAAAAGATTGATTGCCCCAGCATAACCACCTTCAAATGTTCAGACCAGTTTGTTGTTGTTGGTGTTGTTGTTTATAATTTGTGGTAGCGCAGATAAGCATCACATACAGTTTTATATCATGCCACAGCCAGGAATTATTTCAGCACCACACGTACACACATGGGGAAATTGGCATACACATTGACGCAATTCCAACTGATGCAAATGTATTTATTTTTTATTTTTTTATAAATGGTCATTTGCTTTTCGAGGGATGCAGTGAAAACCACACCAAAAGACTAGATAATAGATTATTTTGCCAATCTGCACAACTATCCTCATCTTGATGAAAATTGATGTAAAGTGTACGGGGTGCAACCCCGGGGGGATTGTCAGAGAAATTGGAAATGAGAATACCGTACACTATTCCGCAAGTAAGTGATATCATATTTACAGTGCATGAGGAGCCCAATGTTTTCAGGAGGAATAAAACAAAACCATCAGATGCTCATGCTGAATGATAAATCAAACAAGAACCATTTCAATCATTCTCACTCTCACCGATTTATTTTATTTTATTTTATTTTATTTTTTGAGAGAGATAATGGTTCAAGTACAGAAACACTAAAGTGTTTTGTTTTGCTTCATGTTTTCCCTAAACTCACCTGAGGTCTCCGTTTGAGGTACTCCGGCCAGCGTGAAGCCCTTCCCAGTGTAGAACTGACGCAAGTCGGCGCAGCTCTTGTCCGGTGCAGGCCCAGCTGCCCCGCTCAGACACGGCAGCAGAGAGAGCGCCAGGACAAGCATCTTCACAAGCGTAGTCCAAAAATATCCGGCAGGTAAAAACTGCATTTTAGGACGTATCGGGAGTTCTTCGAATCTTACTTGTCGTATCGGGCACCATAGGAGTGTGGCGGCCGTTTCAACCAGCGACGGGTCCGATAGAGGAATTATGAGAGGGATAAGCCTGCTGTATTTTTGCGGACGAGAAACAACGACGCGCGGCTGTAGGTGTCAGGTATAGCCCGCAACCCCTCTCCTTCTCCTTCTTCGGGGCTGAGGGATGCCAGCGTAGACAAAGACAGAGGGAGCGAGGGAGAGAGAGCGAGAGAGCGAGAGAGAGAGCGAGAGAGCGAGACAGAGAGAGAGAGAGAGACAGAGAGAGAGAGAGAGAGAGAGAGAGAGAGAGAGAGAGAGAGAGAGAGATGCCGCTGTCAAAACCGGATTGATTTTACACAGGGTAACCTGCTGGTTTAAGGACAAAATATGTTGTATCAATAACGTTCTACTACCTTCAAGAATAAAACAAGAAATGTTGCCTAGGGGGTTAGTGTGTCGCTATGCCCGTTTCTGCTGTGTCACACCGTCTGACCCTTTCACTCAAGTGTTCGCACAGCGCTACCTGCAGGGTGTCAGGATTTGGAAGGCGTAACAAATGTTTATATTCTCCTCGCATTCTTCAACCAATCATCAGGTCCGCCGATCGGGGCGGGGTGAGCATCGGGAATTTCGGGAAACGAAATTAATTTTCATTTTATTGCTTTTTAATTGCCACTTTAAAGCATTGGAACTTGCAACACAGATAATTATAGAGTTATTAAACATTTTACAAGGATACATTTTTTCATTCATTTCAAGCATTTTTATTCAACAGTACAACATCCATCCACCATCCATTTTCTGATCCACTTATCAAGTCAAGTTAAGGCAACTTTATTTTGAAATATGCTCTATATGCAACATACAGCACAAATGACATTTCTTTCCACTCAACCACAGGAGAGAGAGGAGCCGCTGTGGTTACACGCGCCGCCACATCAGGTCCACACGACTTAACAACAAACACCATGTGACAAAACAAAACACAAAAATAACAAAAAAACAACACAAAAAGCAAGGCTCTTGAAGAGCACTTGCAGACGGCTGCCTACTCGGGCGCCATCTTGGGGAAAAAAATCCTTACTGGGGTCATGGAGCGTGCTGGAGCCTATCTCAGCTGTCTTCGGGGTAGGCGGGGTACACCCCGAACTGGTTGCCCGCCAATCACAGGGCACACTTAGACAAACAACCATCCACACTCACACTCACACCCCGGGATAATTTAGAATGTTCCATTAACCTGCAGCACATGCTTTTGGAATGTGGAAGGAAACCGGAGTACCCAGAGAAAACCCACGCAGGAACGGGTAGAACATGCAAACTCCACTCAGGAAAGCCGCAACCGGAATCGAACCCTGCACCTCTGCACTGTGAGGCCGACTCTCAAACAACTCAAACACTTTTTCAGTACCAAGTCAAAATGATCTCCCCACTTAAAAAATGCAAAACATTAAAATTATTTTCAAATTTACTGAGCATTCTTTGTATCTACAATGTATGTTGATGTACCTTGCATAGCCGAATGAACCAACATTGCACAACACACATAATAATTATCATTATCTTTTTTTGTAACTACCTGAATTTACTGGCAGACAATCGTCAATTTGCTCTGTGTAGCGTGTACTGTCAAGTTGCTCACCGGCCTTTCCTTGCGTCTGCAGCTCTGATGCCAGTTTTGAGGTGAAAATGTTGCATTGTTTGAAAGTGTGAACCGAGCTGATCATATTGGTCTTTTAAGGTCATTCAACAAGTGTGTCAGTACGGTTAAAAATTCCAAAAGCCACCAACCGTCATTTAGTTGCTCGTATTCTGTATGTCCTGATACATGGAAAAACTCCTTAATCTCTGGACAGAGCCCCCAAAATCTTTGGAGGAATTTCCCACGACTAAGGCATCTCACATCAGTGTGTGGTAACAACTCAGAGTGGTCGCCTTCTCCAGATGCGCACGGAATAATGATGTCTTTCATGTTTAGTATTTTCGCACATAACGCTTGTTGGTGGATTATGCAATGGTAATTCAAGAAATCTGGGAACGCATCATCCTGCCTGCACTTGGCAGTAAATCCATTCAGCTATTCACACATACGGAATATTTAGTCTAAATAGTGTATCTGTGAATAGCTGAGATAGGATCCATCTAATGAGGGGGCACACATTATCAAGAGTGAACAAATGGATCAGGATGATGCAGAGCCTCCACCTCTTTAATCATAAAAATGTGTAACATTATTCCTCTCTGACATTTTCAATTAATCAAGATTATTCCATTTTTATAAACAGCAACATTTGGAGCCATTTAATATATGTGGTCATTTTCATGATGTGTGCAACCAAATGATCATTATCAATAGGCATCTCTTGAAGGAAATCAGTCACCGGTGGAGGATTCAGAACCTTCTCATGCTCGCTCTGGCAGGACTGCTGGACTTGATGGATGAGCTGTCTGACACCAGGCAGTCGTTCACCACATCGAATATCCTTCCAGCAGTAGAACCCGGAAAGGTCACTGGAAATCTTAAAGTTTGAGTGACAACTCTGAAATGCAGAAATCCCAAACAATATGTTTATAGCAAGAAAGCCACTTGCGATTCACTTATATTCTGTTTAGGCTCAGATGAGAAGAGGTGGGATGAAAAGTATGCATGCTAATCCAGTCTTTAACAGTGATTGACGCGTTGACACACAGAGCAAACCCGACTAGTGTCCGTCTTGCATTCCTCCAGTTATTTGCATCTGTTTGGTGTGTCTCAAAACAGAACGCAGTTCGGATATTCGGAGCAGTGATGGCGTTCATATCTGATGCTTCACTGGATACCAGATGGGTATTGAGTGCATAGTATGCACTTCTATCAATTGCACTGAAATGTTTTTCACAGGTGTTTTTGTCTCAAGAAAATTTCGTTGGACTGCAGTGTTTCCCGTGTGAGGGACCAAGAACTACACAGAAATCCATCCATCCATTTTCTGACCCGCTTATCCTCACAAGGGTCGCGGAGGGTGCTGGAGCCTATCCCAGCTGTCTTCAAGCAGTAGGCGGGGGACACCCTGAACCGGTTGCCAGCCAATCACAGGGCACACAGAGACAAACAACCAACCACACTCACACTCAGACCTAGGGACAATGTAGAGTGTTCAATCAGCCTGCCATGCATGTTTCTGGAATGTGGGAGGAAACCGGAGTACCCGGAGAAAACCCACGCAGGCCCGGGGATAACATGCAAACTCCACACAGGAAGGCCGGAGCTGGAACTGAACCCGGCACTTCTGCACTGTGAGGTCAACACGCTCACCCCCGGGCCCGCCCTACACAGAAATCACAAATCAAAAAAACTGATCGAAGCTTGATGGCGCAAAGGCAAAAACAAGGCCGTACTGATATGCAGACTGTTTTCTTAGAACTTCACCTCGAAGGAAGGCAATAGTCCACACGTTGCAGAATATTTCAGCCACACCTCAAACGGAAGTGTCGAGTGCCGGATGCACAGGCCACCACGGTCAAATGGTTTGACCTGGGTGTTTATTTTAATATATTGTACATTTTTAAAGAATTAAGAATCAACTTCAAATATACTGCACAAACATATAGATTGTGTTGGACTATTTCTATATCATATTCATATGACACATCATATATATTCTTGTCATTTCAGATGTGGTATCTGCCTTTTACATTTATGCACAGAATATTCATGTATGGGCGGCCCGGTAGTCAATTGGTTAGCGCGTCGGCCTCACAGTGCAGAGGTGCAGGGTTCGATTGCGGCTCCGACCTTCCTGTGTGGAGTTTGCATGTTCTCCCCATGCCTGTGTGGGTTTTCTCCGGGTACTCCGGTTTCCTCCAACATTCCAAAAACATGCGTCATAGGTTAATTGATCACTCCAGATTGCCCTTTGGTATGATTGATTGTGCGTGTGAATAGTTGTTTATCTCTTTCTCCCCTCCGAGTTCTGAGTGTCCCTCGCCTACTGCCGGAAGACAGCTGGGATAGGGTCCTACACATACCCGTGACCATTGTGAGGATAAGCGGATTTGAAAATGGATGGATGGATATTCAAACGAACTCAAACTTTATGGCATCAACCTTGTGAAATCAAATGAACTAGTTCCATCAAAGTTGGAGTGGCCAAACTTGTAGTTCCAAACAATCAATGGCCATTGACGTATTGCTGGTTGTAAATTATCTCAATTGTCTTTTGTTGTTGTTGTTGTTGTTTTTGAACTTAAAACTAATAGTAATTAGTTGTATAAAATGACTCCCGCCGACAGGTCTTTGTCTGGTCATTGTTTGTTGTAGCTATCGTGTTTGTCGGTCATGTTCTCGATCATGTTTTGGTGACTGGTAGTTTTTAGCTACTGCCTGGGTTTTGTTTGATACTTTGGGTTCGTTTTGTTTTCAGGGGTTTGTTTTGGATTTAGTTTGCTGTGTTTTTATCAATACAATTCAAGTACAACCTGCTCCTCCCTCTTGCCTGCTGGTTGGGGTCCATCACCACCTCGTAACGTGACAATACGGGTAACAATGAGTTGCTATCAAATTCAAAATCCGGTTCAGGATTTGTGTGAGCACTTTGAAAACTCCTCAATCCAGATCACCAGAGGCCTCAAATGTCATACAATTTATCTTTCCTTTTTCGTGTCTTTCAATAAATCCTCTTGTGCTTTCGAAAATTCCAATCCCTGGATTTAAAATTTATGGGCACCTTGACAATGGCCATCAAAAACCATATGTTTTAACTTACTAGTATTTTATGTGTGGCTCCATCTGTCATAGTAAGTAAGTAAGTAAAGTTTATTTTTAAAGCACATTTAACCACAGCTTGCACTGACCAAAGTGCTGTACATAGTGCATAAGCTAAAACAGGTTAAAAATAGAATAGATAAGTAAAAAAAATAAAATACACATACAGCACAGTGATTTAAGCTAAAATGATAACAACACAACACTTAATTACAGACAGCAGGGTAAGACAATTTAGGGCACAGGGAAGGCCAATGTAAAAAGGTGCGTCTTGAGCTTCGTTTTGAAAAGTGTTATTGAGGGGGCATTTCTGATATCAAGTGGCAGTTGGTTCCATAGCTGAGGGCCAGCAACAGAAAATGCTCTATCACCTTTTTGTTTAAGCCGGGACCGTGGTACATGGAGGAGGCCTTGGCTGGAGGATCTGAGGGACCTGGGGGCTACATGGGGGTGAATGATATCAGCTATGTAGGTGGGTGCCAGGCCATGAAGAGCTTTAAAAACCAACAGCAGTGTTTTAAATCGTATTCGTGACTGGACTGGAAGCCAGTGCAAGGAGGCTAGGACAGGTGTGATGTGTTCATGCTTTTTTTGTGTTGGTGAGCAACCTAGCTGCTGCATTTTGGACCATCTGAAGCCGTGCCACCAGTGTCAGAGGGAGACCAAGATAGAGGGAGTTACAATAGTCTAGACGGGAGGTTATGAAGGCATGGATGACTTTTTCCAGATCATTGTATGATAGAACAGATTTGAGTTTGGAGATTATTCTTAATTGATAAAAACTGGTCTTTACAACAGATGAAATTTGCTTGTCCAGGTGGAGATGAGAGTCCAAAATGATACCCAGGTTACGTGCATGGGATTTCACACAGGGGGCAAGGGGACCAAGGTTGGCAGGGATGGAGTTTTTTGATCTTGAAGGCCCAAAGACAATGACTTCAGTTTTGTTATTGTTTAACTGAAGGAAGTTGTTAGCCATCCAGATTTTTATTTCTTCCAAACAGTCTAAAAGAGGCTGCATGGAATTGCCAGACTTCAGTGGGATGTACAGCTGGGAGTCATCTGCATAGAAATGGAATGAAATATTGAATTTCCTGATGATGTTACCTAGGGGGAGCATGTACAGGCAGAACAGTACTGGACCCAAAATGGATCCCTGGGGGACACCATAAGACACAGGGGCGGATGATGAAGTGTACTGGCCTATGGATACCGAGAAAGTTCTTTGGTGGAGGTAGGAGTGAAACCAGTTAAGAGCTGTACCCTTAATGCCAACCCACTGTTCAAGACGCTGTAGTAGTGTGCCATGGTCCACAGTGTCAAATGCAGCGCTGAGATCCAACAGGACCAGAATGGCGTTATCACCTGAGTCAAGGGTGAGCAACAGGTCATTTGTCACCTTCAACAGGGCTGTCTCAGTGCTGTGGCGCGCTTTGAAACCAGATTGGAATGGCTCTAGGATCTCTGTTGAGTTGAAGAATGGAAGCAGCTGTGTAAACACCACCTTCTCCAAGATTTTCGAGAGAAATGGCAGTTTTGAGATTGGCCGGAAGTTATTAAGACATTTTGCATCCAGATTATGCTTCTTAAGCATAGGCTGGACAACCGCATGCTTGAAACATATAGGAACTGTGCCGGTGGCAAGGCAGGAGTTGAGGATAAATTGGATGGAGGGACCAATAGCATCAAAAGCATCTTTGGTGATCTGTGAAGGGATAGGATCGTGTGGAGCTGTTGATGGTTTCATGTGGTTTACAATGTCCCATAGATCAGTGCAGGACACTGCTTGGAACTTGTCAAAAGTAGCTGTAGTAATGGGGATATGGGGTGGAGTGTCTGCTGCAGAAGGTGTGAACTGTGCTCTGATGTGGTCAATTTTCTCAATAAAAAATTTCAAGAACTCTTCACAGCTATTGGGAGATGCCACGACCTCTGGAGAGACTTGGGGTTTACAATTGAGTTGATGGTGTTAAATAATATTCTAGGGCGATTTGAATGTTTGCTTATGATGTTGGAGAAATGCTTAGCCTTAGCTTTTTTTGCTGCAGTTTGGAAGTCAGCCAGGGAATTTCTGAATAGTTCTAGAGAAACTAGAAGGTGATCTTTTTTCCACTTGCGCTCAGCTCTTCGGCAAACCTGCCTAAGATGGCGGGTGGAATCGTCAAGCCACTGTTGAGGTTTAAAATTAGGGCGTCTGAATTTAAGAGGGGCCACAGTTTCAAGGATAGCTGAGCAAGATGTGTTGAAGAGGGATATTAGCTCATCAGGGCTGGAGCAGGGATCATGGGCAGTGATAGAGGCAGTGATAGCATTTCCCAAGTAATGTTCAGAGAACTTATTTGCAGTAAAAGAGTTGATATGACGAGAGTAGTGACCAGAAGATCTGGCTGTAGACAGTGAGTTAAGTAGTTGAACATCAAACACAATAGGCATATGGTCAGAGAAGGATGCATCCTCAATGCTTATGTTATCAATGGAAAACCCATGGGATAGAATCAGATCTAGGGTGTGGCCATGAACGTGGGTCGCCTGATTTATGTGCTGGAGGAGGCCGAATGACTCCATTACATGGCAAAACTCGCTGACCAAGGGTTTGCCTGGACAACAGACATGGATGTTAAAATCACCCAAAATCAACAAACGATCATAAGATGATGCAAAACGGGACAGAAAGTCTGAGAAATCTTTTATGAAATGTTTGTCTGATTTGGGAGGCCTGTAAACAAGTGCGCACATCAGTGGTGCAGTAGCAGATTCTACTTTTACGCATTGTACTTCAAAGGAAGAAAAGCTCCCGGCAGAGAGTGTTTGTACCTTAAGCCGATTTTTAAAAATCAAAGCCACTCCACCTCCTCTCCCCGAACTTCTCGGAGTGCTTATGAAAGAGCAGTTTGTGGGGCAGAGATCGCCAAAAACAGATGTTTCACCGGCGCCGGAGCCAATCCATGTCTCAGTTAAAAACAACATGTCCAGATCTCGCTGTGTAAAAAAGTCGTTTAAAATAAAGGTCTTGTTAGACACGGACCTGCAGTTCAGTAGCGACACTTTAGCCGCAAGGTAATCCGAAGGCTGTGGAATTTGAGAGCGTTGCAATGGGCGAATGTTCAGCAGGTTCACCCCGCCGCTTCGGATGCGCAGCCTTGGTGGAGCTGCAGGGCAATCGGGCGTCGTTGACTGCGCAGGAGAGATAGAGAGATGGCAGGAGTATCTCAGATCCCACGATCGACGAGCCAGGTAGAGGCCTCTGCTTCCTGCAAAGTTGATGGAGGGCCGGCAAGTTGATGGTTGCGCGAGGGAGACGCTCGCAAATCCCCTGATCTGCACTCGAACACCGCCACGATTCCCTCGCTTTCTGTGCCGCTTTCTGCGCCGCTTCCTGCGGTGGAAAACGCAGCAGGGGAGCCGGCGAACGCAGTCCGCTGGAGAGTTGATGAACGTCGGGTGACATCTGAAGTGTGGGCCGAGGTATCCAGTGGATTGTAGCTCTAAGGAGCTTTGGATATGTATCATAAAATCACGATCGTAAGTCCTGAGGGCATTAGCGCAATGCCAGGGCGACAACAAGAGGAACACAGACAAACACAGCAGAACTCTGACAGGTAGGAGCTGACGGCAGGCCGCCAAACACACTGGCGCCATCTTGCATGTCATAAAGAAGCACTTGCTGTGATGGATGTTTAACCATCCATCCATCCATTTTCCGAACCGCTTTATCCTCACTAGGGTCGCGGGGGGTGCCGGAGCCTATCCCAGCTGTCTTCGGGCAGTAGGCGGGGGACACCCTGAATTGGTTGCCAGCCAATCGCAGGGCACACAGAGACAAACAACCATCCACGCACACACTCATACCTAGGGACAATTTAGAGTGCACAATCAGCCTGCCATGCATGTTTTTGGAACGTGGGAGGAAACCGGAGCACCCGGAGAAAACCCACGCAGGCCCGGGGAGAACATGCAAACTCCACACAGGGAGGCCGGAACTGGAATCGAACCAGGTACCTCTGCACTGTGAAGCCGACGTGCTAACCACTGGACTACCGGGCCGCCCGTGATGGATGTTTAACAGTACTTAAATTAATGCATTAACTATTTCTTTTCCAAGGGATTTGTGATTGGTACTGTATTTGGAAAAGATTATTTTATTTAGCATGAAAAAAATAATGGCAAACCGTATTTCTAAACCCCTTGGTTGTAGATTTTCTTTCATATTTGTTTTGTTTTGCAACAACATGTCAGCGTTAACACCACGGGAAAACAATGGACTGTATCACTGGATCATTTGTGCTCTAGTGCCTCTTGACAAAATTTTATGTTTAATCTATTCCCCATGCTAACCAGAGCATTGACGAAATTGCTGGTTGTTAACGCATGCGTCTAGTGCAGTGGTTCTTAACCTTCTTAGAGGTACCGAACCCGACCAGTTAATATGCACATTCACCGAACCCTTCATTTGTGAAAAAAACTAAATATATATATATGTATATATATATATTTTTTTTTACAAATTCAAGATTAAAAAAAAATGCATTTATTAAAAATAGAAAAAAGTAAATAACATTTCAAGAGATAAGTATACTTTTTTGTTTTAAATTGTACGACGTACTATTACGACAGTCACACGTTGACTACTATGTGAACTAAATTTCCCACTGATTGGACAAGCAACGTAATGTGATCATCTGCAGCCAGTGATGGCCAAGCGGGTGTGTTATATCTAATTGGCATGTTGAGTTGCGTGTGTCTTACCCTCCATGGCAGAGGCTCCGTCGAACCCCTGAGACCGATTCACCGAACCCTGGTGTTCGATCGAATGAGAAAAACGCTTTGACTTGCTGTGGATATGTCCTCCCTGAGGTGAAGGCCTCTTGGCTGTTACTGGAGCTGAAATAGCTCAACATGATTCGGTTTACCATCCATCCATCCATTTTCCGATCCACTTTATCCTCACAAGGGTCGCAGGGGGTGCTATTCCAGCTGTCTTTGAGCAGTAGGCAGGGGGACACCCTGAACCGGTTTCCAGCCAATCGCAGGGCACACAGAGACAAACACACTCACACCTAGGGGCAATTTTGAATGTTCAATCAGCCTGCCATGAATGTTTTTGGAATGTGGGAGAAAACCGGAATACCCGGAGAAAACCCACACAGGCCCAGGAGAACATACAAACTCCACACAGGAAGGCCGGAGCTGGAATTGAACCTCTGTATTGTGACGTCGACGCGCTAACCACTGGACCACTGGGCCGCCAAAGCTCACAGGATTTGGTATTCCCAGGCGGCCTCGCATCGAAGCACTAGCCAGATACGCCCCTGCTGTGCTTCAGACATCGGATGAGATCGGGCGTACACAGGGTGGTATGGCCGTAAAATGATTCAGTTTACCTTCTGCTATGATTCTATTGTGCAGTCTAAGACTGAGACTGAGTGACAGACTGAGGGACATTCCATTGCGCTTACGCATGACACACTTATCCGGGCAAAAACAAGTAATGATCACCAACCACATATAATTGAGACAGGAACTCAACAGTTTACTTACTTTCCACTGTGTTGCTGTAAATGATATACATTACCTCAAATGTCTGAAGTATCAAAAGTATCAATATTTGGATTGGATATTTGATATTAGCATGCATAGATCCGATGTCTGTGATATTGTTATTTCCGTTGCCATCGGCACATCACTCATAAATAGAGGAATTATCGCTGGATTAAGGTGGACATGGTACATAAATTACTTCATTTGTGTGGGGCCCAGCCCTGAATTGATGTCATGTAGTTTCACTCATCTGATTTATATTATAATATTCATTTTGTGGTTGGTACTGAAATGGAAATTGTCATTTCACAGTGGCTGTAACCTATTTCAATGACAGAAGTTATTTTAAGACAACTTGGCCTGTCTGGTCACTCTAACTCACAAAATGGGTGTCTATTACTAAGAACAACGCACTGCTACTTGATCGGCTTGTCATAGTAGGAAATACGTTGGACTACTGGCAATCACATTTTTCCTGGTGCTAAAAACAAATATGAAATGCCATCTTAACCGAAAATAAAGTTTACTCAGGACAATGTCAAACTAAATGACACCTTCACAGTGTCAAGGGAAAATAAAAAGAGTAATTTAATTCTTCCACTGCCAGGTGAGTTGGCTGTGTTCCTCATCAACAAAAATTCAATATGATCCTGATTTATTACATTCAAGCTCACTGCAAATGGGTACAACCGGATACCTAGGTGGTAAACGTTCATGTAACAATCCTGACTGTTGGGGAGTGTCAGTTGACAACAAAGAGCTCACTGTTGGCTCAACCATATCAAAGTCAGTAAATTATAAATTAGTACTCCGAGACTTATTCTCAATTCATCATAATGACACCTTGCTCCTGCACGTTCTCACACATAATTATCATGCTATCATAATGGGTTCTCTTTTTCCAAGTGCATGCCTGTGAAGCAACATAGCATGAAGATGTCAAAGAATGAGAACCAAACTGAGAAGCCTGATAGAACCTGCATTTTTGGACTTGTAAGCACACAGTCTTCGAACAAGCTTGGGAGTCAAAATGACACGTTACTTTCACGAGCTCATTCATTAAGTCATTTTGGGTTGTATCTGGGCGGCCCGGTAGTCCAGTGGTTAGCACGTTGACTTCACAGTGCAAAGGTACCGGGTTCGATACCAGCTCCGGCCTTCCTGTGTGGAGTTTGCATGTTCTCCCCGGGCCTGCGTGGGTTTTCTCCGGGTATTCCGGTTTCCTCCCACATTCCAAAAACATGCATGGCAGGCTGATTGGACACTCTGAATTGTCTCTAGGTGTGAGTGTGGGCGTGGATGGTTGTTTGTCTCTGTGTGCCCTGCGATTGGCTGGCAACTGATTCAGGGTGTCCCCCGCCTACTGCCCGAAGACGGCTGGGATAGGCTCCAGCACCCCCCGCGACCCTAATGAGGATCAAGCGGTTCGGAAAATGGATGGATGGGTTGTATCTGCCAGAAGTAAAAGAGATGGCAAGCATCAGTGACACAACGTTGGATATAGTGATAGTGTGTACATACATGTATCATTGCAGAGAGAGTAAAAATGGTCCACAATCATCATTATTGGCTGGTATAAAACACACACACACACACACACACACATAAACAATAAATCAAATAAATGATGAAGCCATGTCTGTTTTAATAGCATAGCTGCCACTCCCACTCCAAACTATCTGCCACTCAAGATAAAATCACTTGGCCACTACCAATAAACATTGACATAATGGCATTGGAGTGAATTATTGGCTGGGGTCCAGGCCAACAGAGACCGGCTCCAACCTGAAAAATCTCATCTTAATGAAGGTTAGGCTCTGCTGTAGTCAGTTAATGTAAAAAGAGGAATTATAAAAGAGTGGCAATTTTCATAAAAAAATAAAATATCTTAAAGGTCTATAAAAAATGATGTACATAACGTAAATTGCTTAAATCAGCTTCTCACATTTTGCAAAATGCATCCACACACTCTCCTGTAGTTGAATGTCAAACAAATTTGGGTGGGATAACAATACTGTAATGTAATAAAATAACAATTGGAAGCATCTTTTCTAAATGATGATGATATTATTATTTATTATTATCCTGCCATTGTCCTGCTTTCATAATCACCTTTTTTTTAACCTTCTTCTGAACCTCAGTGTGTTTCTTGTACTGTCTGAAATGGGCATGGATGCACAATTTGTATAGCTGTGTAAAGTTTAAAACTTATTTTTTTAAATATAAGCAAGAACATTTTGCAATGTATTAAAAAAGTATTGAACTAAATTATCCAACCGAACTGTGATTTCTTTTTGTCTCATTGCACCCCTAATATATTGAAATTAGTATTTAACATGGGACCATTTTTATCACAGAATACATTTCCAAAGGTGCTATTGACATGAAATGTTCACCAGATGTTAGGAACCACCCACATAATCCATACATGCAAAGAAAGCAGAAAAAATAATGGCTGAAATTAAGTTGTGTGTAATTATGTGAAATGACATAGGGAAAAAGTATTGAATTCACCAATCGTAAAGCTTTTGTTTGCAATGACAGCTTCAAGATGCCTCCTGTGTGGAGAAACTAGATGCATGCATTGCTCTGATGTGAATTTGGCCCATTCCTCCCAACCATTAGTCTTCAAATCTTGAAGGTTCAATGGGTTTTGTTTATGGCCCTTGACTTTCAGTTCTATCAGATTTTCAGTATTTCAGCCACTGTGTGTGTGCATGTGTGTGTGTGTGTGTATGTGTGTGTGTGCGTGTGTATCTATCTATCTATTATATATATATATATATATATATATATATATATTATCTATCTATCTATCTATCTATCTATCTATCTATCTATCTATCTATCTATTCACTCTCTCTCTCTCTCTCTCTCTCTGTATATATATATATATATATATATATATATATATATATATATATATATATATATATATATATATTTATATTCACGATGCACTGGGGGGAAGCTCCTACAAAATCTCGTTGTAACAAGTGTGCAATGACAATAAAGTATTATTCATTCATATACCTGTGTATAATATATATATCTATATAGATATATAGATATATATCTATATATACGGCATAGTGTTATTTGTGTTATATAGTGTTATTTGTGACGTCCGGATTTTTCTTTCTTTGATGGAAGAGTATTGCTAATATGTCAAAATGCCTGAAAGTCATGTGCCAAGTAAAATATTAGAAAGTATAGTTTGTAACCAAATGTTTGGAGGACGCTTCTGCTCATGGTTAAATTGAGGTTCTATTCTCCAAGATTCACACACAAAATGGCTTTTAGCAGCTACTGCAGTCTCTCAAATTAAGTACTGGTGCCACATTTGCGGTTGTTGTTTTAGTTGATTGAGCACTGTGCATGAACCAGGAAATGTAAAATTAAGTATGACTTTGACATTACTGCACGTTTTTGATTTAAGTAATAATAATAATAATACATTTTATTTATAAGCGCCTTTCAAGACACCCAAGGACACTTTACAATCAGGAACAAAAACAACAAAACACCAAACGGGTTGAGCAGCGGCAGCCAAACGCGCCAGCGTTCACTCAGCCCGGAAGTCGGAAGAAACCACAAGGGAGGGAGAGGGGGAGAAAAAAACCACGCTCGAAATATCCTCATTTTGAGGATAGTTTGAGTTAGGCAAAAAAACTCCCGCACAAGCATACTGAGTTTATTTTAACCGAAAGGTCAGCAATATCAAATGCCGTGTTTCATGGTGGGGTTCTCGACATGTTTCTCAATTTGTATTCATTCAAATTTCAATTGTATTTATTTTGAAGCGCTTGTTCATATTAATGACCATTCAGGTGAATATGCGCCAGACTGTATTCACATGGTAAATTCTGTGAGACAAATAGACATTTGACAGGTTGGTGTTAGATATGAAGAATGAAAAACGAATACAGCACAGAAGTATGTAGTGACAATCAAAGTTCAGTGAAAGTGCTTAAAGGAGACATCAGTCAATTCGTTTTTGATAAATGATTGTTGTCGCCAGGAAGCTCGAGAGTATCTCAGCATATACAGTGGGGGTTCTAGATCAGTTTCACTGAGGGGGCCGGGCTGGGGCCAGGGGTTTTGATGGAGGGACACATTCAACCCAGGGCTAAAAAGACAGATTTGAAATCTTGTTTGACTTTTTATTTCATCAAACTTTGAAAGCATTGTAGTCATAACATTACAGTGATGAGAAAAAAACAGTATTAGGAGGGCTAAAATATCTGCAAGCGTAACAATACGCCGAGTCCATCTGTTGAGAATATTCAAGCCAGGGGTGGATATGGTACCAGCCTGCCTTGAAACTCCTCCTCCTGTCCCCCATCAGGGTCCTGGGTAACTGTTTTAGGTCTGGCTGCATTGGCGGGTCCTCTTTACATCTACTGATGTCTGTGG